>CM067359.1:131942435-131979935 GCA_034401795.1 Chaetoderma sp. LZ-2023a | reverse complement strand
ATGTAATAAACATTCATCAGTACGTTTTATTTGGATTTTGAAAACATCAAAAGGTATTTTTTAGCTGTACTGTGTAAATTAAGCGTCATAATATTAATGGAGGAATCCAGTTTACCCATCATGACGTCACAATCAATTACGTCATGAATGATCTAGATACGAACGCTTAATTGATGACGGACTACACGTTGTTGTGCGAATTGTATGTGTTTACTCTTTAATAAAAATTTTGTTGAATATTTTGAAACTAATTTGACTGGGCGCTGTTGCTGCCATAGGCAGCAACAGCGCCCAGTCAAATTAGTTTCAAAATAGTCAACAACATACCTGTATAGTTTTCTAGATAGTGAGATTCAGAGAGTGCATGGATTAATTGATCCCAACACGGGCAACGGCGTGGGCAGTGCTTAGCTGGAGATGGGCGTGGCATGGCTAAAACTGGATTCCTCTACTCGGCCGCGTGTTCGAAGCCTTAAACACGTTTCTTCATTATTGTAACGTTTGTATCTTTCTTAGCTTGGGGCGAGTAAATAATTAGCTCATCCGTTTGATGTTCGCAATATATTGCTGATATGAGGTTTTGGTATCATCTGGAAAAGTAACATTGATGTCAGGTGGTGTTTTCTTACGAAATTAATCAGTAAATCCCGATTCCGGGCCTTTGTTAAGAGCTAACCTGTAGGCTATGAGTTCTAGATAATTTCCTTCCATGCTCCTTAAAGCCGCTGATGTTAGATGTGTTGAAGTGCATTTCATTGTTTACAATGTTCAGAAAAAAACCAATTTGTCTAGTTTAAAGTTCTCGTGTCCCATTAAATAGAGAAACATTTGCACGAGATATGAGATGCCTGCTGATTTCTGTATAATTTACCCGGCGTCCGATGTCAAGAGCTGGCTGACAAATGACCATTTTCACGTGCAGACGGGTGGCTTTCCTTTTTTTTTCTGGCGTTGTATAGACAATAGGAGCAACGAGTATGGCGTTCAATATTTACCACGAATGTGTGGTCAGGTCATGGCGCGCTTGATAGTTTTGTATGCTGGGTAAATTGAACAGAAATAAACAAACATCTAATACCCATAGAAAGGTACTATATTAACGTTAATATACTACATTTCTATGCTAATATCTCGTGCAAAAGTGTCTCTATTTAATGCGGCACAAGAACTTAAGAAACGTTAAACGTCAATCCAGTCATTTAAGGAAACCCTATTTATCTACCTTAGGTAAACCACATTTGTTAATCAACAGAGTAGTCAAAGCTGTAACAAAATGTATCCCTCTTAGTTACGACATTATGAGGTGGTTTGTGGGACTACACCCCGATAACACGTCTTACTGGGTCGGTACGGATCAATTGAGGGGTTCATTTCTAGCTCTGCCCCGCCCATTTCTAGCTATGACCTGTCCATTCCTAGCTATGCGCTGCCCATTCCTAGCTATGCTACGCCATGGCTTGCGTGTGTTGGGATCTATTTATATGCTTTGAACCCTGAATTCTGAGAATCCCATCATCAAGTTAACTATACGGGTAAGCTGTTCAATATTTTGAAACTAATTTGACTGCTGCCTATATAAGTTACAATATGTTAAACAGAATGTTTATTAAATAGAAATCCATCAAAGGCTTACAATTCGTACACTTGACTGACTTTAAATGTTCATGACGGAGCTAGATACGTCATTCATTGCGCATTTTGAATGTGACGTCTGACTACATGTGACGTAATTGATGAGTGAACGATCGGATCCATCCATTCCGGGTCGTATTGGTCCAGTGCTTGCCAGGTTACCAGTGTATGACCACACCACGACCACGCTACACGGTAGTTCAGAGGGCAATGAGGAAACCGTGAATTTGTATAGCACATGCATGGTGCGGATAGCATGACCATATAACCAGGCGAGAACCAGGAATATAAAATGCAGATTATAATGCGACGTTAGAGCTCTTCATCCAGGCCAGTAATACGTATATAAAGGACAACTTAGATATCGGATACTATTGCACGCCATAATGAAAATTGTGAACAGACTGAATTTCTCAAAGCATATGCAAATTCAGTCATCGTTGTAATACAGGCCTATACGCGGATCCGATCTGTCACTCATGAATATGACGTCATTATCAAATACGGTACGTGTAGGTTGTCGTCACAATCATAATAGTGTAGTATAACTCCGTCGTGAAACTCGAAATATTCGTCAAGTTTACCCATTGCATGTATGTTTTTGATGGATTTGTATTTACTAAACATTCTGTTGAATAGTTTGAAAAAAATTAGTTTCAAACTATTCAACAACTTTCCTGGATGTTTGGGATACAACGTGTTCTGGCGGTTGCAGTAGTTTGGAAACATCCTACAGCTGCTTTCAGTCCATCTTCTTTGGTCACTGTCTCTTATCCTCAGTAAGAGTCATTAGCTCCCTTATGTTCATTCTGGTCGTAAGTGTACCCACTCTGGCTTCATTTAGATCGGTACGCAGTCGCGTCCGCTAGGATCTTTGTAAATATTAGCAGAGAGCACAGCGAATTCGAAGGCTATCTGTGCGGGTGAGGGTGGGGTGTCTCTTGCGTCATTCACAGAAGATGGCCAAACATATACCATCTTTGCTGGACCACCTTTACTGACAGTGGGACTGTATCGCACATAATGTATAATGCGTCTCTGGAGATTCTAATCTAGACCTCCTTTCGGGGCTGCACAGCTGCTACAATTGTATAGCATCAGTGATGCATAGGTAGCGTCATAAAAGCGTATTTTTTCTAGGTGGATCCGTCGTCCAAGGATCCACTTTTTTCAATGGACCTTTCCAATTTTGGCCATGCCCCGCCCACACTCGCTCGTGTTGGGATCGATCGATCTCTGAACCCTTTGACTATCAATTTCCAGAAAACTATACAGGTAAACTGTTGAATATTTTGAAACTAATTGCCTATGGCAGCAAGAGTGCCCAGCCAAATTAGCTTCAAAATATTCAACAGCATGTTTATTAAATAGTAGAGACATACAATTTGTACAACGTGTCGGACTATTAAGTGTTAATAGAATCATTTTTGACGTAATGATTATGACGTCATCCTACAAGCCGTTTAGCGGATTATAACGTCATATGACGTCATTACTCTGGAAAGATTCATTGGACTGGATGGAAATGTTTCCAGTTACACAACCTTCAGCGATGTCGGAGGCGCTACCCGTAAGTGAACCTCGGAGTTTGCTCTTCCTCAAGAATGCCTTTGTCACTGATCTCGTCTATCGCTGGTTAGTATGCACGGGTAATCTCGGCATTGGCTTCGTTCATGAAGAAATTCACATTTTTAGTTGTCCTGTAACTATATAGAGAAGGTTAACGAGAGGTCTCTTTTCGTTATCTATGAACTCCACCTCGTCTCCATCGCCAGAGGCTCGGTGCAGATGCTGGTCGCTTTGGTCTTGTGGAATGCGCTCGCACAGATGAGAGGGATGTGACAAGATGGGATGTAAGCATCACCTTAGAGGGCATCACCCTCTTGAGAACCAATCAACGCCTCGAACGCTACAGACGCCATATCTTTAGTATCACTTTCAACTTGGTATTTATAAATTTCAGTCTGACAGCCGCAGTTCTTCTTCATTACATCTATCTTGATGTGGTACCACTGGAAGCTTTCATTGTTTGGTGGTGTCAAAGGGCCGCTATGGGTATTAAATTGGGGTTCTGGTAATTCAGGCGTCAGAGGATATAAATTGATTCCAATACACGTAGAACGTTGGCGGAGCTTAGCTAGAAATGATCGGGATATTCTTGTTCTTGTCCTTGTTCTTGTTCTTGTTTCTGTATACTAATACTATTGGTTCGTTCCTTCGCAACAGATGCGTAGCTTTTCACAATCCGTCCATGTCATTTTGTATGTGTCCAAGCATCAAATAAGAAATATGCAGGTCTGTTCATTATTAAACTAATTTTGAGTTCTGAATAAGTGGCCCCGCCGTGCGCAAGCTCGGCATTTAGCTCGTGCATAGCATACATAAACTGTTGAGGAACAAAAAATTATTTCTCCTTCGATCAATACTTACCATTCTATTACTTCTGATAACAAGCTTTCCTGATAGCTGGCTCTAAGAATCTAGACTTAGTAAGCTTTACCGGCTCCTGGAATCTGGTACCCGATCCTAACAAACGGGTACTCGTCTGCCAGTGAGGCTCATTCTTGTTGCATAGCAACAAGAGCACACATGCTTTTTTGCATTTGGAAATATCTTAGTTAATTTAAAGTTTTCTAAGTCTTTTCTCTGTGCTGTGGTAGCTGTTATTTCGCTTACAAGGATTATTGGATTACCATGGAAGGAGCCGATGAAAGCCAGGTTGTATATTTCCATGTTATTCCATAGTTGTAAAAGACATAGGTCTATAAAATTTCGTCTGTGTCGCATGTTCCAATTTCTGACCATGAATCTGGGACGTGTGTTAACAACGAGATATCCCAGATTGGTCGCCTTCCTTTAATCCCAACAGGCGATCGGCAGATATGAAATGAGGTGTTGGCTATACGGTATTTTTAACACGAAAATCGGCTCGCGTCGTTTTCCGTATTATCCGAGAGGGTGACGTCACACCCGGATTTATCTCGGATTTTTATATGAAGAAAATGTTTCATTAATTCGCGCATCTTGTTATGGGTGCTGCGTACATAATTTGTACCAGAAAACTTTGAAATTTTCCAAGTTTTTCGTGTTATCACGATCTGTTTGCAATGATCAGTGGTTTCAAAATTCTTGATTAAGATGTGTGGTCTGCGGTTTTACCGTGTATTACAGCAGTTTGTTTCATTTTGTTATTTTCTTCACATATCATTTTGGCCTTCGTTTGAGAGTATAATTTAAATTTTATTGTTAAATATACCACGAATGCTATGCGATATGGTTCCTGGTTCCGTTTATACACCCGTCAGGATCAGTATATGGGTGTATCATGTCCGGTTCGTTCTTGTCGTCACAATCAATGCGATCTTTGCTGTAACGTTGCGGGATGGGGTGCTGGAGGGTTTCAATTAATTTATGGTCAATATATTTGAGAATTATTTGTCTGCCTCCCCTTCCTGTTTTGTTCCGCTTGCTTATTTTAGGTTTGTGCTTATTTTATAGGCCAAGCCTACACCGCCATCTTGCGCTGAGTGCCACAAATTCATAAAGGTCATTTACAAATACCGTGTCTGCTACCGGTGTTCAAAATGTCATATTTACAATAGGTCTGACATATGTGCAGTGTGGCCGACCGATAAGTTGGTCAAGTTCCTTTCCCAGAAGGACTTGGCAGGGTCTGGTGCGGGGTCAGGCGGTTCGAAAGTAAATCGTGGAGCGTCCATTTCGGCCCCTGGGGGCGCTCCACGTCTGCAACTGGAGGCTTCGGAGATGGCACCTTCGGCGTGGTTTGGACCTGCTATGCAAGGCTTCTTGCATAGCGTCCTTCCCACGTTGGTGTCGTCCCTGTTCCCAAATGTTGTAGGGCAGTCTCTTCCCGTGCTTGGTACGGATCCGGTCCTTAGACAGGGTTTTGGACTGGCTACAAATGGAGCCATCTCGTATGGTTCTGTCTCTCTGCGGCCACCTCTGGGTGGTCCAGTAGCGGTGGCTGGTCCGTCAGGTACGGGAGCCGTTTGCCAGGACGGCTCCAATGCCTCCTCATCTGGTGACGACTCTTCGGAGTCAGAAGATAAGGAGGCCGAGGAGAGAATGTTACGGCCTGAGATGCTGTGGGTGGAGAGCATGGAGGTCGATTCCCTCCAAGACGGAACTGCCCTCCATCTGTCTGGCTTGGCGCAAGCCAGGACAGTCGCTCCGCCCGTGGTTGAGGCCACACCAGGACTGGGGCACCCGTCCAGTGCTGATTGGTTTGCCGCCAACCAACACGGTGAAGGGTGTTGCTGGCCAGGCTTGGTACTCACCTATCTCGCCTGGTCCAGCGGCCACACATGGGGTGCCGTTGGCGCCCGTGTATGGCCATGGTTCCACAACCACTGCGGGTCCGCATGGTTTTCCGTGCGGGCCTCCTCCATGGACCGGTGTTCTCCATGAGGTGACGACGGAACCGTATGGTACCAGTGTTTCTGGCTTACCAGCGATGGCTTCTAGCCGGGAGGCCGTGGCTGGTAGGACCATGAATGCATCAACGGATGACGTATTCACGGGAGTGTCCTCTTCGGAGACAGACTGGTCCGAGGCTCTGGGTTGGCTAGCCAGGGTGAATCCGTCTGTGGTTTCGATCACAGCCGAAGAGGATACACCCCATCCATCGGTGGCATCGATTAGGAAGTGGGTCTTGCCTGCGGCTCTGATGCAGTCTATCGGACTGGATCCAAGGTTTAAGGAGTTGCTTGCTGCTATTTATAGCAAGCAACTCCTGACCAAGGGCCAGCTCCCTCCGGCCTCGAGGGAGGTGCGGTCGAGATGTCGTATTCCTCGTGGGGGATATGACAAATATGGTGTGGTGCCAGCAGTCACTGAAGATGACCGCTTGGTACTTGGAGTACAGCGTGCCGGAGCAGGTGGCCCCACTCCGGCGCTTGTGGACAGATCCCAAGTTCACCACGAGGAAGTCCTGGCCCTATGTGATCAGGGGGTGAGAGCAGCAATGAGTGCTGTGAATCATTCTTATCACCTTCTTCAGCCGCTGACCGGACAACCTTCTTCTAAGAAGCAGAAGAAGCATAAAAGCAAGGCAAAAGCCAAGCCAAGTGTTGCTTCTGCTTCTGCTGGGTCTTCTCAGCCGACTCCGGCGAAGAAGGTTGTAGAGGTTCATGCCCACCCCAATGTTGCTCCTGATCGCCTGAGAGGCGGGAAGGGCTAGGGAATGGGTAAGGGGAAATCCTCAAAGGGCGGAAAGAAGGGAGCTGATCGTTACCTGAGGGTGTGGTAGCTCCCTTCGTATATGCCTGGACCACGCCTGTGCGACAGGAACAGTGGTGTCAGTTAGACCAGTTAAGCCAAGACCAAAATGGTTCTCTCTCTCTCTCTCTCTCTCTCTCTCTCTATCTCTCTCTCTCTCTCTCTCTCTGTCATCAAAAGAGGGTGCGGCGGAATGCGGGCCAGACACCCACGTTAGGCATCAATGCATCTATAGTGGGTGGAAGGCGCATGCGTTTCGTCGATGCTTGGCGAGGTGTGATGTCAGACAGTCTGGTCCTGGGATGGTTATCCCTGGGGTACATGCCGGAGTGGTGGGATTATCCACCACAAAATCGGTCTTTGGTACCTGTCTGGACACCCGTACCAAGGGAGCCAGGCAAGTTAGAAGCCATTCAAAACGAGTGTCAGGTTTGCTTCTGAAGGGAGCAATAAAACCAGCAAACCAAAACACTCCAGGCTTCTATTCAAACATGTTCCTTGCCCCCAAGAGCATAGGATGGTGGAGACCCATACTCAAACTCAGGCCATTGAATTGGTTTATCCATACGCCTCGGTTTCAGATGGTCACTCCGAGGTCGGTAATGGCAGGAGTGAGGAAAGGAATATGGTGTGCGTCAATCGATCTGAAGGATGCATATTTCCACATTCCAATGAACGGGAGTTGTCACAGGTTTTTGAGATTCGCTTTTTAGAATCAGGTATGGGAGTTTGTAGTACTCCCCATTCGGCCTGTCGACAGCTCCATAGGTTTTCACCAGAGTGGTCCTTGTGGTGACAGTGTTTCTCAGAAGAGAGAACGTGGCACTTCACACCTACATAGATGATTGGCTTATCAAGGCGGACATGCCAGCCAGGTTAGAAGTGGATACTGCTCTGACTCTGAAGTTGCTTTCAGATCTAGGCTGGATATTCAACAAGGAGAAATCCGAATTGACACCCACTCAACAGTTCGTTTATTTAGGGATGCGATTCGATCTCGAGGAGGACAGGGTTTACCCGTCAGAGCCCAGAGTGGTGTCTCTGTTAGCCACCCTCCAGAGTTTTCGATTGGGAAGCCACGTTCAGGTGAGGCAGTTTCTTCAGATGCTGCGCATGATGGTCTCCATGGAGCAGATAATCTCGTACGCTGCTCTGATGCGAAGACCTATCCAGTTGTATCTGATGTCTCTGTGGAAACAGAGGACAGAACCCCTGTCAAAGTTGGTGCCAGTTTTGGAGCCAATAAGGTCGCATCTTGTATGGTGGAAAAAGCATCAGAATCTCCTAGTAGACGTTTCACTGCACCTACCCCGCCCCCAGCTGTCCGTGTACATGGATGCATCACTGGAGGGGTGGGTGCCTGCCTGGGAGAACACCAGGTCTCGGGTGCATGGACGCTCCAGGAGAGCCAGCTGCATATCATTTTGTTGTAAATGATGGCAGTGGAACTGGCATTGGAAAGATTTCTTCCAAAAGTCAGGGGCAAGGTGATATTGATACGGTCTGACAACTCGACAGTAGTATCATACATAAATCGCCAAGGCAGGACCAGGTCGCCCACACTGTGTATGAAGGTGTGGCACTTGATTTAATGGTGCAGGAATTACTCAGTTGTGTTGCAGCTCACATTCCTGGGCGATTGAACATTCTGGCAGATGCTTTGTCTCGCAGACAGAGGATTCTGCCGACAGAATGGTCTCTCAACCCTCCAGTTCTTCACAGGATCTTCGAGCATTGGGGCAAACCCAACGTGGATTTGTTCACTACAAAGGAAAATGATCAAATCATGACTTATGTCTCGCCGATTCCAGATCCAAATGCCGTCGATACAGACGCTCTGGCGATAAGCTGGAGGGGGACACATGCTTACGCGTATCTGCCCACCATTCTGCTGAAGATTTTTGTGAAGATCAGAGAGGAACCGTGCCTGGTCCTGCTAATAGCGCCATATTGGCCCAGCAGGGCGTGGTTCACGGATCTTCTGGATCTGCTGGTGGACAATCCAGTGCAGTTACCCGAGATTCCGAACATAATCTCCCAGACCAAGGGACGCTTCCTACAACAGCGTCACGAAATGTTCAAATTGACTGCGTGGATGTTATCAAACAACGTTCCACGTCAGAAGGTTTTTCTCGACAATCTGCGAAATTCATCGCAGCTGCGAGAAGAAGGTCAACCTTCAAGTCATATAAGAACAAGGTTAACAAATTTGCAGACTGGTGTGAAGGAAAGGGTATTGATACCTTTCAATCCACTATTCAGCAAATAGCAGACTTTCTCTGTGAGCTATTCTATTCAGGACTAGCTCCTGTTACAATTGCTGGATACAAGTCAGCTTTGGCATCAGTTATCCTTTGTCTAGCTAACAGGAATAGCCCAGATGTGGCCCAGTTAAATGTGATGGTGAAGTGAATGAGCAATCTCCGACCGAGACAACCGGTAGTAATTCCAGCCTGGAGTCTATCTTTAGTGCTTCATGTACTGGTCCAGCACCCTTTCGAACCCATGGACTCGGCTAGTCTAAAGCATTTGACTCTAAAGGCGGTCTTTCTATTGGCACCTTCCTCAGCGAGAAGGCGCAGTGAGATCCATGCGCCTTCAGCAGAGAGCGACTGATTTATTGTCTCCGGAGAGGGTCTGCATTTACTGCCAAGAGCAGAGTTCATTTCAAAGAATCAATCTTTGAAATATCCCGGCAAACCGATCATTATACCGAAACTAACTAGGTTTGATCGCGATGCCAGTGTCTGGTGCCCAGTCCGTGCTTTGACTAAGTACAAAAAATGGACAGACTCGTTATGGTCGAATGATAGACATCTGTGGATCTGCCATAAGAATCAATATGGCGCCGCATCCATGGATTCTATCTCTCGTTGGGTAGTGGAATGCATTCAAACTACCCACGAGATTGCGACAGGGCATTGCGCAAGGCCACATGATGTTAGAGGAATAGATCTCGACTGCCCTTTACAATGGTGTTCCGTTAGAGGACATCATGGCTGTTGCACAATGGCACTGTCCTCTTTCACAGATTACTATATGAGGGATGTGTCAGACTCTGCCAATCCACTCGCTTCAGCTGTTTTGAAACGATAGTTAAACATCCACACTGCTCTTCTCCCTTTTGGTACTTGGTAAACCAAAAGCTAAAGGGCAGACATGGTCAAGCGAGAAGATTACAACCAGATCTTGTCACGGATGGTCGAACAAGTGCTTGGTTGACGGATCCACGTCTGGAATCCAATAATCATAAGGTAATTCAAGTTTGAGAGTTTTTTGTATTATGTTTATATATCATGATCATTCATCTTATATATTCATGCTCATTCCCAGGCTAATATGTGCAAAGAGCAGTTAACCCTCTTCGCATATTCGTGTTTCAGGTGAGATGCATGTTCGTGAGTTCTCTCCCTTTTCTTAGGAAAAAGGGGGAGGGGTGGTGGCGTCGGTGATGCGAATGTGATTCGGTCCCTAAACTTGATGGTCCTTTTAGGTTTCCGTAAGTCAGGTTTAAGTCTAAGATCTTTCTCCAGGGAAAAAAGAAGCAATTGATGGCTTTCCCCTTCCCACCAGGTTACTGTTTAGATCTGGTGTTATCAGAAGTAATAGAATGGTAAGTATTGATCTAAGGAGAATGAAGGAAATTTCAATTTCCCTTTCTCCGAGATCTAACAATACTTACCATTCTATTACGGACCCTGCCTCCCAGACCCACGGAGGCAAGCCATAGGTATTCTCTTGTTTGGTAGCTATGCACACAATATGAGCCTCACTGGCAGACGGGTATCCGTTTGTTGAGACCGGGTACCCGGTTCCAGGAGCCGGTAAAGCTTACTAAGTCTAGATTCTTAGAGCCAGCTATCAGGATAGCTTGTTATCAGCAGTAATAGAATGGTAAGTATTGTTAGATCTCGGAGAAAGGGAACTTGTAATTTCCTTCAATCCCGTTCTGGAAGTCAAATTATGTGATTCTTACGTGTTCAAATTAGTCACAGAGCACGACTGACACCGTAAATAACCTGTTGCCGGTCGAAAAAAAAAACCCACTCATAATGGCCTATGTCCGCTCGCTTCACCGATGATCGATACGTCATGTGGACAATATGAGTGATAATGGAATAAATAACCGTATGTGATAATTAGGTATATATTTAACCTGTTCTACGGGACCACCTGTTGGAGAAACGAATGTTGGTGGAATCGAAAGGAACGTGTTGTCGGGATGACTATCATTTACAATGCAGACGATAAATAAGTCAAAATGGGGTTTTTTAAACCGAGAGACATGTTAGTTAGTACAATTTTTAACACGATGTAAGAAAATGTTCTGTTGGCTATTTTGAACATAATCGGATTGGAATACATTTTAGCTATGCCCCGCCCATCACTAGCTAAGCTCCACACCCACCTCGTCGTGTTGGGATCGATCGATCCCCGAATGCCCTAGCTATCAATTTCCTGAAAACTATACAGGGAAGCTGCTGAATATTTTGTAACTAATTAGATTGGGTGCTGTTGCTGCCTATCAGCGCCCAGTCAAATTAGTTTCAAAATATTCGACAAAATATTTATTAAATAGTAAAAGCAAACAATTTGTACAACAACGCATAGACCGTCTTCAAATATGCGTTCGTGACGTACTTATCGACGTCATTCATGACGTCATTCATTATGATGTCATTTTACACATCACGCAGTTCATTATGACGCATATGATGGGTGGGTACTCTGGAAAGGCGAATTACATGTATTTAAAATATTCAACAGTACGGTTTATTTTATTTTGGAGACATTAAGATCTTTATTAGCTGGGCTGTGCCATATTAAATGTTCTAGGCACCGTTAGATGGTGGTTCGTTAAGACAAGTGGTATTGCGACCATCTGTCTTACGAACTATAAACTATTCGGCCCCCAAAATAACAGGTGGCCTTCCCGACAGTGTGTGTTGCTACAGTATCCCTTGTTGATCAGTCCAGCCTAATTAGCTTCGCACACACCGGTCCTATTCACTGGATGGTATTATTGTGTTACGCAACGCGTTATGTTAGACGATGTTACGAAGCGCGCTTAATGAATCCGGAACAAGGCTATATCATCGTTGAGGTCTCCTTGAGGTCACGTTTGTCTAGTCTTCATATTACTGGTCATATGCGTAGGAACAGAGGGAGAAAAGGGTGGCGAGATATCATCATCAGGTTTTTCCCTCTCCAATAATATATCCAAATATGGCACCCTAGGTTTTGGCCACACCCATAATCCAACCCTTCACCACCACCCGACCCACCACCCACCCCCTCACCCACCGCAGTACCCCTACACCACCCCATCCCCGGTCCAAGTACGCTCCAACACCCGTGCTGGTTTGTCTCTTTATTCAGTTCACCAACGTCCCGTAAGTAGAAGGTATTGAAATCGCGTCCGTTCGTCCGTCCGTTCGTTCGTCCGTCCGTTCTCTCTGCCTGTTTGTCTCTCTGTCTGTCTGCCTGCCATCCTGCCTGCCTGCCTGCCTGCCTGCCTGCCTGCCTGCCTGCCTGCCTGCCTGCCTCCCGGTCTCCCTGCATGTCTGTCTGTCTGTCTGTCTGTCTGTCTGTCTGTCTGTCTGTCTGTCTGTCTGTCTGTCTGTCTGTCTGTCTGTCTGTCTGTCTGTCTGTCTGTCTGTCTGTCTGCCTGCCTGCCTGCCTGCCTGCCTGTCTGCACGCACGCATGCATGCATGCATGCATGCGCGCATGCCTGCCTGCCTGTCTGTCTGCCTGCCTTTTCTCAAAGTTGCAATTAACTGGGTGTCTATGATATTTCAGAAATCGTATCGTTATTGTTCTCTTCAGACGCATTCTCGCTTATATGAGGAGTCAAGGTCAGGCAAGTAATTATAGTGACACAAGATACCACTGGGCATTGCTGATCGCGGCACCATATATACGGACAGGCCGTCTATAACGGACACTACACGGGCCATCAAACTGTGGTCACTAATGAATGGATAAATCCACGTTTATCTATGCCGGGCCTATTTCTAGCTACGCTCCGCCCAAGAATTGGCCGTATTGGGATCGATCAGACTATGAATTTTTGCATCTCAATTTCTGGACTGAGAAACTGGATTCGTCATTTCTCGTCGACCTTCTCAACTGTATCCTGTCCTTTGTGAGGATCTTAGGATTATTTAAGTCTTTTTCATCTCGTGTGGTCTTAGATTGAGTTTTTTTAGGTCTGATCACAAAACACATCTAATGTTGGTCTCACGGCATCCTGTGTGCGCGTTATACGTGTTGGTGCTCCATAATGACAACTCCAATTCTTTCTGAGTGGCTGTATGCTCTAGCATTCGAAGGCCATATGTCCAAACAATGACCATCGCTGCTGCGTTATCTTCCCAGTTAGCAACAACGTATTAGGAAGTGTGTACAGTATTGAGTTTGAGATTAGACTATGTGGCCAGCCTTGATACTCAGGTGTTTGGGAGAATACTCATCGAGTTTGTTTATGAGGGTCTGTGGAGCTACCGAGCTATCACAGTTGCTTATCATTATGGATGAATCCAATTTCATTTATGCCACGCCCATCTTTAGCTAAGCTCCATCCACACTTCAACCGTCTTGCGATCGTCGAGCCCTGAACTCCCTGACTATCAATTTCCAAATAACTATACAGGTAAGCATAAATATCGTAGCTAGGTCCATCACGAACGCTTAATTGATGATGGACTAAGCGCTGTTATACGAATTGTATGTCTTTACTACTTAATAAACATGCTGTTGAATATTTTGAAATTAATTTGACTGGGCATCCATAAGCAGCAACAGCAGCCAGTCAACTTAGTTTCAAAATATTCAACAGCTTACCTGTATAGTTTTCTTCGAAATTAATAGTCATGGAGTCCAGGGATCGATCGATCCCTATACTGGCGACGTGGTAGTGGAGCTTAGCTAATGCTGGGCGGGACATGGCTAAAACTGTAATCCTCCATTATTCGTAATTTGCAACGATTTATAATTGAACTGCACAGAAGTGAGGCCCAGGATTATGTTCTTTCGTCACCTCCTCGTCCAGAAGTAAGGTACCGTCATCTTCAGACTACATCTTCATTCGTCCCCTTTGTGTCGGGCCGGTGTACATGTGTGAACTCCGTCCTGTCTTCGTTCATGCGGAGGTGTGTCACTTTACAATATATAGCAGATAGTGGAGGCCGTTCATCAAGGGGACCCTTTTCTTCATCTACGAACTCGACATCATATGCACCCATCTCTAGTGGCATGAATAGTTTTTTGCGTTGCCTTGTCGAACGTTCTCACAACAGATGATAGAGCTAACGCATGATAATAGATAAATAACACTGGTGCTAAACCATCTCATTGTAGTGATCCTATTGCCGTGTCAAATTTTGCAGAAGGCATTGATTTGGCAGAAACAGTTAGTTTTGTGTTTGCCAGTAAGAGTCTCAACGCACGTAGTTGATTGGCCATGTTCAGCTTGATGGAGAAACTGGAGAATCTGTGATCTCCTAATTTTCTCAGATGCATGTGACATCGCGATTCCCATGTTGAAAAAGTCTCGATGTTATGATAACAATCTCGATGCCAGCATACGTTGTGCCTTTATTATGTCGGCGCAACTATGTCCTTTTTAACTGTTTCACTGCTGCATGCAACAGGACAATAATTTCACTAAGCAAAATCCCTTGACTTGATGAATGTTTCGAAAACAAGTTGACTGAAGGTTGTTGCTGGCTTAGCCACCAGCAACTTTCAATCAAATTGTTTTCGAAATATTCTACAGGTTCAGAGATATATCCACTGGAATATGTGGTCAACAAAACTCAGCAGTCAGACTATTTTTAAACAGCAGAGGAAGTGATCTCATTTCCCGGATAATCTGGTCTTCTAATGGCATGGTCTTTCAAGCGGTCACTGATTTGGTACACGATCTTGTTGCGGTTCTTTCTTAATTCAGCGTTCTATTTGTTCTTGGCTGTTTTGGTATATGTGTAATCTCAATTTATTCGGCTGCTCGATAGCTTCGTCACAAGAGTATCATCAATATAGGGTTTCTTTTGGTTGGTGTTTTGGCTGCACTGATATTTTTAGCGTTAATACGTCTACATATTGGATAACTGTGGCTAGAGCTATTCATGTCAACGTTGACCATCTGCTCAGCTATTGTTTCCCAATATGACGTCTGCGTGGCATCGTCGTTAGTTAATTCTGGGAGATCGTGGTTGTTCTAGGATTCTGGGTACTATGATCGATTGTAGATTAGACGCATTTGATCAATCTGTATTCTGGTAATCACGGGTTTATGATCGGAATAAAAGTTTTCACGGCCTTGGAGTAACCGCGTTGCTTTCGCCTGGCACACGACATAGTCGATTTGATTGCGGACTGGTTTTTTTTGTTTTAGTGTATATATTACCGTTATTATCAGCAATGTGCCCTGTCCGCGTAGTCTAGTCCAATAACGGCATGGATGCGTAAAAGCAGTCAGTGTTAGGTGCATATAGACCATGTGTATGCATGAACGCGGCTAATGAATCCCCATTGCTGTTACGTTTTCCAGCACAGAATGAACCGATCGAATCCCCGTATACCGTAATAAATTGATTACGTGTCAGAGCCTCGAATTAATGGACCTTTCTGGTTTTAGCTATGCCCCGCCCATCTCTAGATAAGCTCCGCCGACACCTCACTCGTGTTGGGATTGATCGATTTCTGAACACCCTGGCTATCAATTTCCAAAAAAAAGCTGCACAGGTAAGCTGTTGAATTTTTTGAAACTAATTTGACTGGGTGCTGTTGCTGCATGTTTATTAAATAGCAAAGAATTACAAAAACATACAATTCATACAACGTGTTGGACTGTTTGAGATTTGATGACGGTCTATATGGAACCCTTTGTGACATAATCATTGTGACGTCATCATACACGCGCTGAGCTGATTATGCCGTCATACGAGGTCAGATGATGGATGGATACTCTGGAAAGGTGAATTGGCCAGTAAAGCTGTGCGTGCGTGCGTGCGTGCGTGCGTGCGTGCGTGCGTGCGTGCGTGCGTGCGTGCGTGCGTGCGTGCGTGCGTGCGTGCGTGCGTGCGTGCGTGCGTGTGTGTGTGTGTATTTCATCACACCGCAAAGATATTGATTTGTCGTCTTTCAGAGAATCAAAACCGCGAGTAAAATGCCAACTTGAAATGAGCTTGACACGGCACTGACTATTATAGAAATGTTTACCCAATTACAATCAGGTTGCATTTACATATGCAACCAGAATAACAATGCATTATCGCAATGGGACTAGGTAAACCCTGAGTCCACGGGGTATTTATTTCCGTTGATATTTCCATCAGTTGATGTTAGCATTCGTCGCGTGTGCAGTCATTGACGTTGTTGAAATATCGAATCAGAGCATCTAAACTAATTAATTTACAGCATTCGATCATGCTCCATTGATTCTCCATAGGAAGACGGCTTCTCTTCAGTACTGTTTGCATGCTACCTTGTCGCAGCCCTCTCATCGGTGGGAGAATACTATTGAAGACCAAGCCCACCAGTATCTACACTGGACCGCCACTAGTGATGGGGTGTGCATAGGACGTAGACTCAAAGATGTGAAAAGGAGGCCACTGGATAACCTTCTCTCCCTATCTCCAGGCAAACTCAAGTATGTGAATCTTCATGAATGAAGCCAAGACGTAGATTATCCATATGCACATCTCGGCGACAGACGAAGTCAGGCCTACACCTACCAGCAACAGACGAAGTCAGCGACAAAGGCAACCCATGGTGTGGTGGGAAGGTATGGAGGAAGAGCAATGGACCTTTTCCAGAGTTGTGACGTCATATGACGTCATAATCAGTTAAGCGGCGTGTGGGATGACGTCATAATCATTACATCATAAATGATTCTACATGGCCTGTCTTTAACTCTTAATAGTCCGACACGTTGTAAGAATTGTGTGTCTCTACTATTTAATAAACATGCTGTTGAATATTTTGAAACTAATTTTACTATGGGCAGCAACAGTACCCAGTCAAATTAGTTTCAAAGCAATCAACAGCTTATCTGTATAGCTTTCTGGAAATTGATAGTCAATGAGTTCAGAGACCGATCGATCCCAACAAGAGCGAATTGTGGTTGGAGCTTAGCTAGACATGGGCTGGGAATAGCTCAAATGGAAAAATCCATTCCTTGCTTCACTAATGTGCAGCTCCCATAATATCGCTGCACTTTGCGTCACGGGATACATTGCTTTCCAGTCCTGTTGGCAAGTGTATATCCGTGGATCACGGATCCCTCTGGCCAAAAGAATACTCTTGTATGACGCGACCTGTGTGTCCATGACGCTGTACAACTGCAACAGCTGGGAAGCTCGAACGCAGTTCTAGATAAGGCTGATGCATACCACCGCGGACGCGTTCTTACCACAACCCAACATCCCTAGCCGGACAGTATAACCTCCAGGACGGGTTATATACTAGGTGCAATACGGTTCCACTGTCAGTGAATGTGGCCTAGCAAAGTTGATCTATATTTGGCCATGTTCTCCTAGTGCCGCAAGGCACCCCTGCAAAGAAAGACGTGGAATTTTGTGTACTCGATGCCAACATCTATACAGCTCGTCGATGACAACACTGCACAAACCTGTGTTAGTGTTGGGAATTGGTACTATTTTTGTGATCGCTGATTGGTTTTACATACTAACCGATGGTCAATTAATAATCGATCACAACATTTTCTCATTTTTACCCATTCTGAAATTTTGAATACAATAATTATTGCATGTTCATGGATATTTAAGCGTGAAATTTAAGAAATAGTCCGTTGAATATTTTGAAATGAATTTGATTGGAGGCTGTTGCTGCCTTAAGCAGCAGCAGCTTCCAGTCAAATAAGTTTCAAAATGTTCAACAGGTTATTGGTATAGTGGTTTTGACATTAGCATACTATTTCAGTGTTGTGAAGGTTAATGTCTTAGACGATGGACTCGTATGGAGTAATACTATCTTATACAGCTGTAAAAATGAAATTAAAATGGTATTGCCAAAACAAAAGAATCGTCTTCTGCAGTTTTAATATCGTAAAGTTATAAGCAGTCAAAACCAATTTCTGAAATCATGATCGATCTGTTGGTTGGGCATGCAAACCAATCAATCATCGATAAAATCGATTAATTGGAACAACACTACTGCTAAGTGTGCGACGTACCGATCTATAGAAGTTGGGCTTTCATCTACAGGATGTTTCCAAGCTATTGTAGCGGCAGAACACAGCATATTATCATCATCATCATCATCATCATCTTCATCATCAGTAAATAGATGGGCCTTATTTTGTATGCGTTAGGCTTAATGTTAGGGTTCACGTGTATGCATGCTCACATATTTCTATGATCACTAACACGTGGATAGGCACGCATCATCATAGTTACCCGGCTATAACTCTGATTTGAATAGAGTTTCAACCTACGGTAACTTGATCTAGAGACAACAATCAAGCTTTCCATGTCGCTAAATAAGTCCGAACCAAACTGGTTCATTCTATAATAAAGCATCTATGCCCAAAAGGTGTTGAATCTGTTGAAACTAAACGCCTTTTACCAATAGTCAATTCCAGTCAAATATGTTTCTGCCATATTCGCTGTAACGATCTCTCATACGTAAATAATGTATCGGGTTTAGTGCGCTCGCTTGAAGGCGGTAAATACTCTTCAATTAATCATCCGGTGTAGTAATTATTAGCGGTGAGCGAGGCGTGACAAACAAACTCCGATTTCCAGACTGGGAACAAAATGTCGATTAAAAAAAAGGATACAATTTGTACAGTTTGCGCTACGAGTACATTTCTTCACATAAACGTATTGACGATTTATCGACACTGTACGAAAAGGACATTCAGAGAAAAGTCAGCATCACTTCATCGCCAAATGGTCCGCGAATTGAACGAGCTCGTTAACCAGAAAGCCGACCAACAAAGCTAGTCACTTATGCTTAATGGCACCTTGATAGGAAACGTTTGAGAGGTGACGGTTGAAGTTCACTAGCCTGGAAAGGAAACATTTCTAATGTTTTAACTCTTTGAATATGGTAGCTCAGATACGAAAGAACGATTATAATTCAAGAACTAGTCCGTTGAGTACTTTGAAGCTTATTTAACTGAAAGCTGTTGCTGTCTATGACAGCAACAGCTTCCTGTTAAATAAGCTTCAAAGTATTCAACGATTTCCTCGAAATTAGGATTCTGGAAAATCGTGGTCCAAATGTTAATAGTAGGCCTATTTCTGGAAAGGAACTTAATTTGCTTCTATTTTGACAGTGTCCGGTAAGGCATTTTTATCAGATTTGAATTTGGATTCGGGTATATATGCGCCTGGCAAATATTACCATACGGATATTGGCTTAGCTCACTCAATGAAACAAAATCTAGGAATCTGTTGATTATTTTCAAAGGAATATAACTCAACGATGTCGCTGCCTGCGACAGTACCAATACGCGGTAGAATTGATTTCTGTGAATCAGCGCTGTTTTATTTTGTTGATATTTGTATTTAAGGTGTCTAAACGTTACGAAATTATTAATTTCAATCGTAGTTTAAATGCAGACCTTAAAAAGTCGTATCTATTGTATAGAATATTATTTAAATTTTGAAAATATAAACTTCCGATTTCTAAACATAAGATTATCCATGTCATTCTCAAAATAGTGATCATATATCTTTTCCTTAACCCCTTTTGTGTCAACTTAACCATGTAATGGTAAAACTGGCCAAAGCCTTCTCTTCAGTGGTATTGAGGAATGCCAATTTGCAGGCTAAAAGAAGACTATTTTTTAAAAGCTGCCACTGGAATGACTGGCTCGGTAACCGAGCCAGTCATTCCAGTGATAATTTTTTTTAAATCGTCTCCTCTTGGCCTGAAAATGGATACTGATTATGCACAAATTTGAATTTTCTTGACTTTTTTGGTAAATTCCATTGGTAAACTTTTAAAAAAATCGTCTTCTCATGGCCAGCAAACATGGATTGCATTCAATGTGCAATACTTTCTTGTTTTTTACAAATCTTGACCGGTTAATGGTTAATTAATAGGCCTATATAAGTGATATATTGAGCGCTTTGGGGCGCTGTTGACACACAATAGCGATTAAAAATGCGCAAATACTTATGGCAGCTGTATAATAAACCTATATATTATATTTACTGTGGCCAAATTTCTCGATGTTTCGTATAAAATGTACTAGAAAGCTAAATTTAAATTACGTTCATATTAATTTTTAAATGGAGTTTGAAAATATTTGATACTCGTTAACGTCATAGGTAAATAATATCGATGACATCGATAATTTCGAAAACGTGTAACACATTTATTTAATTTTTTAACCATCAATTCCAAGAATCCCAACTTCAAGCTAACCATACAGGTAAATTGTTGAATATTTTGAGTTTTTTATATCTGGAGTCTATTGCCAGAGGCAGAAACATACTCCAGTCGCATTATAAGTTTCAAAATAATCAATGGATTAATTATAAAATTGTAAATAAATTTTGGTATTTGGCATTTCGCATTCAAATGGTTAAAGTAAGGTACGGTCTATCGTTGAGGATAAATAGAGTATACAGATCTGAAATATTTTAACACGTACTGTTGAATATTGTGAACATAATTGGATTAGAAGACACTTCTACGGCAGAAACGTCTTACAATTCAAACCACCTTTCCAGAGTATCCATCTGACGTCATCTGACGTCATAATCAGCTAAACGGCGTGTAGGATGACGTCATAATCACTACGTCATAAATGATTATATTTAGCTAGTCTTTAACTCTTAATAGTCCAACACATTGTCCGAATTGCATGTCGCTACTATTTACTAAACATGATGTTGCATATTTTGAAACTAATAAAGATCGATCGATCCAGACACGATCGAGGTGTGGGTGGAGCTTAGCTAGAGATGGGCGGGGCATAGCTAAAAATGGAAAGGTCCATTATGTTCAACATAGTCAACGGAACATTTCTCACATCGAGTTCAAAATTTTACAAAGTAAATGTTTCTGGTGGGATTTTTTTAGAAGCCTGTTATCTTATTTATTTGCTGTACTGTACCACCCTGTCTATAACGGGAACCTGCTATTTGAGCCACCAGATTCTAGTTCTTTAAAACATTTGGTCTTAAATAAGCACTTATGGCCCCAAAAGGCCACTTCATATAGCAACCGGTCTATACTCAGTTACCATCAGATATTATTAACCACATTTAAATGATCTATAAAGTACAGCTCAATAATAATTTTTAATTTTTGCAAAACAAAATAAAATTTACTGTTGAATATTGTGGACTGTATTTGATTGGAAGTCATTGCTGCCTAAGGCTGCAATGGCTTCCAACCAAATTAAGTCCAATATATTCAGCAAATACTTCTTACTCCATGTTCAAAATTGTACTAACTATCATGTTTCCGTCTTATTATTGGAAACATATCAGCTTATTTATGAGCTGTACTGTAGAGTGGCCACGATAAACATGCTTTACTGAACATCAAAGCAGAAGAAGCTATAACTCAACGTATTGATTTTATGGAAAAACATAGTGCCCGCGAGGTTGTGCTGAAACACGCGAACTCCGTATTACTCCGCGGATAAGGAACAATACAACAGCGCGCGCAATTCCTTTATCGAGTTATGTTTGACGATACTTGCTAGGACGTGAAGGAAGCGTTTGTAAAACGCACGCACTCGCTGTTATATTTAAAAAAAGCATTTCGCTTGCGCAATCAAACAGGACAGAAGAAATACGTATGGCGCTGCCAGTCATATTCTGTGGGTAAGTCGTTTGTATTTTCAAATTGTTTTGGGGGTTTCTTATTACAGGAAATTAGAATAATCGCCAATATAGCAATTCGCTCGATTATTATGTTTGTCTCTTTGAAATTGTCGTTCTGTCTGTCATCCAGTCAGTCAGTCTTTGATTAATTGTGGATAAATGGTTTAGTTAGCTCCACCGATAGCCGTATATCTCAGGGTTCATTCTCCCTATTTGGACTAAACTTGGGCATATGCTTATCTATAGTAAGTTGCTGCAATCCAATGATACTGCGGTCACGCGATCTAAGGTCAATGTCGTTGAGACATTCGAACTTTTACCTTTAATTGTTTTGCGCTTGGATCTGTCCTTGTGGGCCATTTCTGGATCGGGCAAGCTTATGCTCAGAGCACAAAACGATGTGACATGTCCGTCATAATGTTAAATGACAAGGTCAATATGGCCTTGGTAAAAAATTCTGATTTTCCAAATTAGGTTTTTAGGTTAGGTCCACATCTGGCTGCGCGTTTCAGGATTGCCCAAGCTTATTGAAACTAAGCTTAAGATCATTCGGTTACCTTTGCTTGGAGAACGCAACCCAGTGGCATGGCCGTCGTACGGTCAACGTTCAAGGTCATTGTTTTCTTGATGCACAACTATGTTTGTCAAAATTAGATTGTTATTATTATTATTATTATTATTATTATTATTATTATTATTATTATTATTATTATTAGGGGCCTATTATTATTATTATTATTATTATTATTATTATTATTATTATTATTATTATTATTATTATTATTATCAATAAACACGTGTAATTTTTACCTCGACCTGTAGGAGCAGCGCAATGTCATCCATACATAGGAGGTTAATTCACCTTTCCAAAGTATCCATCTATCATCTGACGTCATATGACGTCATAATCCGCTAAGAGGTGCGTAGGATGACGTCATAATCATTACGTCATAAATGATTCTATATGGCCCGTCTTTAACTCTTAATAGTCCGACACATTGTAAGAATTGTATGTCTCTACTATTTAATAAACATTATGTTGAATATTATGAAACTAATTTGACTGGATGCTGTTGCTGCCATAGGCAGCATCAGCGCCCAGTCAAATTAATTCCAGGATATTGAATAGCGTACCTGTATAGTTTTCTGGAAATTGATAGTCAGGGTGTTCAAAGATCGATCGATCCCAACACGAGCGAGATGTGGGTGGCGCTTAGCTAGAGATGGGCGGGGCATATCTAAAATGGAAAGGTCCTTTGAGTGGTCACGGTCGATTATTTAAGAATAATCGTGATTACTCCGTTAATCAGCCTGGGTTCAATTTACCTCAGACATAACAATAAAGCCATTGCGGTTACGAAAGCTGTAATAATATTTAGAAATGTCTATTTGCGGACAAGAGAAGACTTTTTTAATGTGTCACTGGATCGAGGCTCGAGCCAGTCATTACAGCAAAACGTTTTCAAGTCTTCTCTTGATCCGGAAATGGGCATACATTCTTTGAGCAACATGTCAATTTTCAGCTTTTGAAATATTTTATGCAGTAGAATTTATTTACAATTATTCGATTCTTTCATTTTTAAGCATTCACTATTTTAAAAAATTTGCGATTTTCGGTCTAACCTCTTAATCACGCAAGCCTAATCTTGCCCTATGTTTCAAACTTGATCAGTTAGATATAATTAAATATGGCACGAGCAGGTAACACAATGGCATTCATATCACGAAACCAATGGAGGGATCTGATGTGTCACTCAAATATATGACATCATGACCAATTATGTCACATGTAGGCTGGCGTCTCAATCACAATGGCGCATTATAACTCTGTCTTGGAGCGCGAGAAGTCCGTAAATTGCACGAAATTGTATGGCTTTGTTGGATTTGTACTTGAATAAATATTCTATTTAACATTTTGAAACTAATTTGACTGAAGTATCGACCTGACCATACTTAGATCATTCGGACGCAATACTCGGCAAATATATGTAATGCGACAATATCGAATTTGCGCCGTTGACCAACGAGGCATGGGCCAATATCGAATTTGATATGAGCGTGCCGATTGGTCAACGGCCCAGATACCAATATCGAATTTGATATCGGCACGCCCGTTTGTCAATGACGCAGGGACCAATTTCAAATTCGATACCGGCGTTTCCCTTGGTCAATGGCGCAGGCGCGTCCGTATCAAATGTTATATTTGCTCCGATTTGAAACAAATATTCGATATCAAATTCGACAATGGCCTCTGCGCCGTTGACCAAAGGACGCGGTAATATCTAACCAATGGGCACGATGATGTCAAATTCGATATTGGTCATTGCGCCATTACTCAACTGCGCTAATTCTATATTGGCGCATTACATATATGCGTAAGTAGGCACAGGCAAAGATTTCTTAAAGGTATAGGAAATATCCAGTTGTAGATTTTCAAACTAAATTTACTGGAAGATATTCTACAACTTACCCTGTCTGATGACTCTGGAATTGAGGTGATGACTGTCATTTCAATGTTTGACTATGTGACGCTAAGGATGACGTAATTAAGTTCGTCACGAACGCATAATTGATGACGGGCTAACGCGTTGTAGTTCGAATTGTACGTGCTTACTATTTAATAAACATGCTGTTGAATAGGCAGCAACAGCGCCCATTCAAATTAGTTTCAAAATATTCAACATGGAAATTAATAGTCAGGGAGTTCAGGGATCGATGGATTCCAACACGAGCGAGGGCTGGGTGGAGCTTAGCTAGAGATGGGCGGGGCATAGCTAGAGATGGGCGGGGCATAGCTTCCGTCTTCCTTTGAATAATATGGCGAACAACTAACGCAATAACAAATTGTCTTGAAACTGAGATTTTTAACTTTTTGGTTGTGAACCTTAATAGGACTTGACATAGCTTCTTCACGTCGTAAAATTAAGAAAACAATCATTGATAAAGACACGTATCCCATAAACATGTTCAAGTTCACTTTTTTTCAACAATGGGCGGGGTGCTTACTCATTTCTAAAATCCTTTATGGTCACGTCCTTAGAGAAAAATTCCTGACCACCCCACCCTCACCCCCACCCCCTGGTATCACTCATGCCTCTTTTTCATTTCACGGATTGTCAAATCAGACGACCACAGTATGTGTGTATTATTACTGTATTCCGCGGACGTAGTAGTAGAAACAGCCTACAGCTGCAATCAGTCCTTATTCGCGTTTGACCACTGTGTCTTGTCCTCAGCCGAAATCTTTAGCTTCCTCAGGTTCATTCCTGATCTGAGTGTACCGAGTACTGCTTTCTTGAGGTCACCTCATAGCACGCTTAGCAGATTTATGCAATGACGTCCTCTCCTGGCTGTATATTTACTGGCTTTGAATTTCAAGGCTCTCTGTGCTGGTGTGTCGTCTGCCATACTTAGCGCATGACCAAACATGGACCATTTTTGCTACGCCCACAATAGCACTTGTTTATATCCGTTAAAACTGAAGGAACCGTTATTCGATTACAGTGTATCGAATCGTACGTTGATTACCACTTTAATGGTCAGGCCGGCCTAAATCGGCCTCTGCAGTGGTTTCATTCCAGTGGGAAAATTTCAAAAATAGTCCTCTCTTAACCTGCAGATGGACTTTCAATAAATATAAATATTCGTGACCAAATTTAACCATTAACAATTTCACCACGAAGACGGCCAAAACCGGCATTTTGGAGTGGTCTTGGGGATGGTCTCCTTGCAGGCCAACAGAAGACGATTATTTGAAAGTTTACCACTAAAATGACTGGCTCGATGATCAAGCCTGTCATTCCAGTGGTCAATTTTTAAACCTTTTTTGAGCAAATTTAACCATTAAAGGGTTAAAACATAACCCTGCGATTTTTACAGACGAAAAAGGACAAATTCTTGATGATGTAGGGAATATGCTGTCTCACTCGAATTGTCCCCAAACAGTTGTCTTGAAATCTGGACATTCGAATTTCAGGAGTTCAAGGGACTAATTTTCCTGTGTATGGTTAAGTTGAATGGATTCATCATTTCCCCGTCACTTTCGTATCAAAATATGCTACAACTTGCCAGGATGGCAGCAACAGCACCCAATCAAATTAGGTTCAAAATATTTAACAGAATGTTCATTAAATAGTAAATCTATCAAAGACATACAATTCGTACACTTGGCGGGCAATTCCAGCTTCATATCCGAGTATTCTTGTTAATTATGATTGTGGCGTCAGCCTGTATGTGGCGTAATGATTAAATACGGCATATGTATGAGTAACAGATCGGATTCATCTATTTAGCTTAAACCTAGATAAATCCCTCTTTGCTCAGATTTCAACAGGTTTGGCAATTTTCCGGAAAATACTAGTATACCCCAGGACAGTGAGAAATACTGCGAAACACTGCGAAATACGGAGACATATTGGAAAACACTAGGAAATACCGGGGAATACTCGTATATCAGGTGGCATGTTTAAATATTTAAACTCATGTTTCTTCTTTATACGTCTCTCCTAACCTATATGCCTATGCACAAATGACAAAACAGCAGTTTTGCTTTACTTAGTCAGCCGCGGTAGTTTAATATTTTCAATTGAAAATACAGTTACAAATGTAACTACGTTAATCTTCATAGGTGTGCTAGACGCCCTTGAATAATCGGATGGCTGTTTCCGGAAACCTGTGTCCGTAGCTCTCATTGGCATAGCACACCTCAGGTAGGATTACGGACTCATGTTTATTCTTTATGCTTAAGAAAACACTGCCAGGCATTAATAAATATTATTTACGTGTACAAAGAATGAAGTAGGCTAACCATCTATTGATAATGAGCGGTGTGGTGGATGTGTTGTGGTGGGTGTGTTGTGGTGGGTGCGTTGTGGTGGGTGTGTTGTGGTGGATGTGTTGAGGTGGGTGTGCTGTAGTAGGTGTGTTGTGGCAGGTGCGTTGTGGTGGGTGCGTTGTGGCGGGTGTGTTGTGGTGGGTGTGTTGTGGTGGGTGGGTTGTGGTGGGTACGTTGGTAGACAAATACAATTGAGATTTGACATATGCATAAGCTCCAAACGTCTACATAGTGTGAATGATCTGTGCGGGTGATGATGCGGAAAATAGTCTTACAAATGCTCAGAAAATAGTCTTATAACTACTCGGAAAATAGTCTTATAACTGCTCGGAAAATAGTCTTAACTGCTCGGAATATAGTTTTATAACTGCTCGGAAAATAGTCTTATAACTGCTCGGAAAATAGTCTTATAACTGCTCGAAAAATTGTCTTATAACTGCTCCGAAAATAGTTTTATAACTGCTCGGAAAATAGTCATACAACTGCTCGGAAAATAGTCTTAACTGCTCGGAATATAGTCTTATAACTGCTCGGAAAATAGTCTTATATCTGCTCGGAAAATAGTCTTAACTGCTCGGAAAATAGTCTTATAACTGCTCGGAAAATAGTCTTATAACTGCTCGGAAAATAGTCTTATAACTGCTCGAAAAATTGTCTTATAACTGCTCCGAAAATAGTTTTATAACTGCTCGGAAAATAGTCTTATAACTACTCGGAAAATAGTCTTATAACTGCGCGGAAAATAGTTTTATAACTGTGCGGAAAATAGTCTTATAACTGCTAAAGTAACATTACAGCAGACAGAACTGAACATTCACAGCAATGCCATTAAAACTTTGATCAGGTGTGACTTGATCTATCTGTTTAAGTCAGTAGGCCTAATGGATACATCCACGTTTAGTTGTGCCCCGCCCATACCTAGCTAAGCTCCACCCATTTCTTGCTGTGTTGGGATCAATCGAACCATGAAATTCATGAAGCTCAATTTCCAGAAAAATATACAGTGTAAGCTGTTAAATCTTTTGAAACTATTTAGACTTGGTGTTGTTGCTGCATACAGCAGCAACAGCGCCCAGGCAAAATAGCTCCGAAATATTCAATAGAATGTGTATTAAATAGTAGATGCACGATTCGTATACTGATTGACTATTACTCATTCATGGCAGACCAATGGACGTCATTCATTATGTATTTGGATTGTGGCGTCAGGCTATATGCGACGTAATTTATAATGACCACATATACGTGAGCGACAGATTGGAATCATCCATTACCTATACAAAAATGCGTTGCCTTCTCTCGAAACATGCAATGTAAACTTGCTCCTGAGGCCATTACCCTTTGCTCTATACTTGCTTAAATAAGTAATTATCCTTATCCCATCCTATAATTATCCACAATGAGTGTTATGATGGCCGAACACTTTTCAGTCTGAATCGCAGAAAGCTGCGAAAAACATTGTTTAAATGTGGAATCTGCAGAATGTCTAGAAAATAATTAAAAAGTCATCCTTTCCTATCAGTCATATGGTAGCAGTTAATAATATCATATTACATATTAACCCTTTGAATACTGAATACATATTAACCTAATTTTAAGACAATCCTATGGATAAACGTTTGAAATTTTTAAAAACTGATTCATCAGGAACCTGTTGCTGCATCAATCGCTCCCAGTGAAATTAGTTTCAAAATACTCAACAGAATAATTATTTTATCGTGAAGGATGTTTGCTGTGTGTGCTTTTCGGGTTCAATGGGTTAATAGTATATAGAATGAAATGTGTTGGTCGCGTCAATCATTTAATCCCAAATCGCGCACCTTCCCGTCCTCTAATTGAAAATATCACAACTATATATACGCTAATCGATTGTGGGAACCGGCATAGTTTTCCAAGGTATGACAAGATATCTATGTAAATCAATTTCCTGCAGGCTGAATATCCAAGGAAGTAGAGAGGTATTAACGGATTTGTATTCGGTTTCACAGTTTATACATCATATTAATACATTTCTATCGGATTGAATATCAATAACAATCAACCATACGTTGCTGACTATTTTCAAACTATTTGACTGGAAGTTGTTGTTGCAGCCATATTGATTGCAATATACTGAATTGCATTATTTTGCGCATTAAGACGTATATGTGTCATATGCCAGATATGGAATTGAAAGAAGTTGCATATTTGCATTCATGTTTCACCCTGTATTATATAACTTTGCTACCTGGTCTGTACCCTCGCTTTCGAAGATGTCAAAGTGAGTGGAAATCCATCGCAGCACAATAAGTGTTGGCTGAGACAGGGTGTTAATAGTTTCTATCAACTATTGAGATGATGACAAAATATGAACCTTTCCATTTTTAGCGATGCCCCGCCCATCTCTAGCTAAGCTCCACCCACATATCGCTCGTGTTGGGATCGATCTCTGAACTCCCTGACTATCAACTTCCAGAAAACTATACAGATAAGCTGTTGCGTATTTTGAAACGAATATGACTGGGTCCTGTTGCTGCCTATGGTTTACCCAGTCAAATTAGTTTCAAAATATTCAACAGCATGTTTATGAAATAGTAGAGACATACAATTCTTACAACGTGTAGGTCTATTAAGAGTTAAAGACGGGCCTAATATAATTACTTATGACGTAATGATTATGACGTCATCTTACACGCCCCTTGGCTGATTATGACGTCATATGACGTCAGATCATAGATGGATACTCTGGAAAGGTGAATTATGGCTTATAAGTTATAAAGCTGAGAGGATGTCCGTGAGAGATACGACTTTCTTGGGCTTACTGTTCCACAATGTTAGTGTATCTGCATCATTATTAAGAGTTCTGCTTTGAAGTTTGAAGGCACGTTTCCTCCAGTTGTTAGTACTGTACATGGCGGTCTGCTTGTCGCTGAATCCTTTAACAGCTAAATTTGTTCAAGAACATCAAAATATTTGCTTATTGAATGTCAATTTACAGGCAAAAAGAAGACTTTTTTTTTAATTACCTTTGGAATGACTGTCTCAGCTATCAAGCCAGTCATTGCAGTGGGTATTTTTCAAAAAAACCATTCTTCTGTTGGCCTGCATAGTGGTATTCCTCACGACCATTGCATTTTCTTTTCCTCCAGCAACAGCTCCTAGTCATATTAGTTTCAAAATATTTGATAGAATGTGTATTAATTAGTAAAGACATACACACGTACAACGTGTCGGACAATTAAGTGTTTAAGACGAACTAAATCAAGTTATTCATGCCTTAATTGATTATTATGATGTCATCCTACACGTCACGTAGTTGATTACGACGTGATATGATGGATAGGTAAACTGGAAAGTTCAATTTTTCTTCTCCACCCAGATGTTGGCGCGCTTTCCATTAAGCCAAGTATTGTACACAGACCCATATTATAAGCTCTCAATCTCTCTCCCGCCCGCCCTCCCTCCCTCCCTCCCTCCCCTTCTCTCTCTCTCTCTCTCTCTCTCCTCCCACCTCCCTGCCTCCCTCCTCCCTCTCTCTCCCACCCGCCCTCCCTCCCTCCCCCGTCTCTCTCTCCCTCTCTCTCTCCTCCCCCTCCCTCCCACCTTCCCTCCCTCCGAGCGATTCCAACACGGCCGAAGCGTGGGTGGAGCTTATCTAGGGATGGGCGGAGCATGACTATAACTGGAAAGGTACATTGTATGTCTTTGCTGAATATACAAGTTCCGAGAACAATAATTATGTATCATTAGCTCATTTTGATAACCAGTTTGTGTTTAGTCTGTGTCTCAATTTAAAGCTACCACACAGGTATCCTGTTGAATGTTTTGAAAATACTTTGACTGGAAACCCGAATATGCCTGACAAAATAGATAGATGTTGGACTATGTTCGGTTGATCGCGTTGATGACATGGAGCAAATTATTACAGTATTGGTATAGGAAACGTTGGTGTACATTTTAAAAACAATGTTGCTGAAAGTTGTTGCTGTCTTTGACAGCAACAGTTTACAGCAACGTTGTTTCTAAAATGAACGGAAAGAGAAACTAGGAATTTGAAATTTTGGTGGCCCATGGGTTAAAATCAATGTTTCGCTTCGTATCCTTGCGATCAATGTAACGTGGAAGATTAACCAAAGCGGGGAGATATAGATTCTAATCATTTCTCTGTCAACGTATTTGTGAGTTCATAAATGGACAATGAGCATCATTATCATTCTCACATCGCGCTTCAAATAAGAATTAAGTATTACAGAGAATGGTGTCTTTCATATCTCTAATGCCAAAGGTGAATTGTGGCACCCCATACGTCACCAGCAAAGGTGTGAGGATTTCAGCACGCTATGATCATGTCATTTTCTATATCGCGAGGGCTGGGTGAAACATTAGAATTCAGGAACTAATGGACCTAATTAAACCCATTTCATAAATTATACAAGAGCCCGGTTGAATCATAGCTTGAATTCAAAACAACTGGTGGCTTGATGAAAATGTAGATGTGTTTGCGTGCAAACCCGATACGATACATATAGTCATACGACTATAGTGGCTTTTAAAATTTAGGCTATTATTCGCAATTTTACGGACATTTAGTGCTTACATACCCGCCGTGCATCTGTCCCCGTGAGGAGCAGATATATTATTACCAAGGTAAGTAAATTATCGTTAAAGATACAGCTAATAAATAGTTTGTTAACGTATAGAGTCGTGTGCTAGAGGAGCGGTAAGCGTTTAGCAGCCACTGTATAGCGAGTCACGTGACGTGTAGGATGACGTCATAATCAATGACGCCATGAATGACGTATATAACTTCGCCACGAACGCTTAGATCATGACGGACTAAGCCTCATTGTACGAATTATGTTTTTTACAATTTAATAAACCTGCTGTTGAATATTTTGAAACTAATTTTACTGGGCGCTGCTGCAGCATAGGCAGCAACCTCACCCAGTAATATTAGTTTCAAAATATTCAACAGCCTATCCCTATAGCTTTCTGGAAATTGATAGTCAGCGAGTTCAGAGATCGATCTCTGATCGATCGATCAACCACCCACTGTGGGTGGAGCTTAGCTAGAGATGGGCGGGGCATAGCTAAAACTGGCTTCCTCCATTATAGGCATCTTTGTTTTCGGAGGCTCTTAGCACGGTCGTCTTAATTTCATGGCAAAACTGGCCCAAACTGGTCTCTGTGGTGGCCTTGAAGACTGTGCATTTGCAAGTCAAGCGAGACTATTTTTTGGAAATTTACCACTTGAATAACTCGCTCGATAAAGGTGAACATGATAACATTTGGTATTCTTCATTGTTCCACTCACCATTCAGAATTCCAGTTTAGAACGGTGTCCAAGAAAGTGGAGAAGTGGCAAAAAACCCATTAGTTTCTCCAGCAGATGGCATGTGGGATGGTGCTGGTACAAGTATCTGTAAAATTATAGCTTGTGTTTCGCTGGGGCATGCTCCTTTGAACAGTCGATTTCGTATTCTGTATTTTCTAAAACCACCTCCAGTAAACATATTAATATTCTACCCTGGGCTAACACCATATCAGAGTTTCTGTAAGAATAGAGTGATGTCCTTATTATCATAAAGGCTAATGGACCTTTCTACTTCAGCTATGCCCCGCCCATCTCTAATTAAGCTCCACCCAGTCGTAGCTCGTGTTGGGATCGATCGATCTCTAAACTCCCTGACTATTAATTTCCAGAAAACTATACAAGTAAACTGTTGAATATTCTGAAACTAATTTGACTGGGTGTTGTTACTGCCTATGGCAGCAACAGAGCACAGTCAAATTGGTATCAAAATATTCAGCAGCATGTTCATTAAATAGTCGAGACATACAATTCGTGCAACGTGTCGGGCTATTAAGACTTAAAGGCGGGCCGAATATAATTATTTATGACGTAACTATTTTGACGTCATCATACACGTCGCTTAGCTGATCATGGCGTCATATGATACATATGATGATGGATACTCTGGAAAGGTGAATTGCCACCACAGTTATTTGAGAGCTAATTCTACACGCTAGATCGACCAGGTTGTAGACTTGGCACTCGCTGTTTCCTGACCGAATGGGCCTAGTTAATGGATATCTTTCGAGAATATCTACAAACACACCATCAAGTCCTGTAAATGAATTGGAGAAATGCCTCGAAACGGTCCTGGTGAATATTTCAGCATAGCCAATAAACTGTATGCACTTGACCAGCTAGCTGTGTTCTGTCCTGGATCTAATCAGCTAATGCATGTTTGAACGTTAGCTTATACATCGTGTTACTCCGCAAATGGGGCTTCTTCATAATCACCTGTCAGAATGGACCTTCCAAGTTTTAGCTATGCCCCGCCCATTTCGTGTTGGGATTAATCGATCCCTGAACTTGACTATCAATTTACAGAAAACTATACAGGTCAGTTGTTGAATATCTTGAAACTAATTTGACTGGGTTATGTTGCTGCCTATGGCAGCAACAGCACCCAGTCAAATTTGTTTCAAAATATTCAACAGAATTTTTATTAAATAGTAAAGACATACAATCCGTACAGCAACGCTTAGTCCGTCACAAATTACGAGGTCATGACGTCGTTATCTACGTCATTCATGACGCCCTTGATTATAATGGCATCATGCATGTCAGGCGTAGTTGACTATGACGTCATGATTGATGGATAAACTGGAAAGGTCCATTGCATTCATCCGTTCGCCTGCTTTAGAGAAGGCGAGTGGAAATGGGAACAATTCGTCTTTCAATACGTTTTCCATGTTATTGTCTCATTCAGCTCTTGGTGTGTCCAAAGTTCCTGTGTGCCATCAGACATCGGCCTGTCTTTGCCGATGTTATCGCATCCTGTGTACCAGTATATACGGAAACAAGCATTTCTAACGTTTCTCTCGACTGAAACAAGAAATAGCATATTCTGTTCAACAAGTCTCCGTTTTATACTGATGTAACGCGCCAATATCGAATGTACGCCATTTGCCAACAGCGCAGGGACGAATAGCAATTTGATATCGGCACACCCGTTGGACAATGACGCAGGGACCACTATCGAATTTGCTAGCGACGCGCCCGTTGGGCAACTGCCCAGGGACCAATATCGAATTACACAACTTTCTGATTGCATGTTCGTATCATCCCATATATATATATATATATCGATTTCCATATTGTCCCCTGCGCCTTTGGCCAACGAGCGCGCCAATATCAAATTCAATATTGGTCCCCTGCGCCGTTGGCCAACGAACTGGAAAGGTTCATTCATGCTGCATTAGTAAAAACCGGACATGGATCTGCGCTATTATTTCTCTGATGCTGTTTAGTATTACATCTTTAACAAGTCACATATCAGCTTTAAGCCACTCCGTATACATGTCAGTAATGTGCCCTGGGATTCTGCCAGTGAGTCTGCTTATTTTCGGCAATTCGCCTTCTTGATCGGATTGTTTCACCCGCGACAGAAATGGATTGTTAACAATGCAATTTCTGTTTACATTACTGAGTGGATTTATATCGGAGCTGCAATATTTGCTATAATCGTCGCTGTAGTCATTCGGTCATTTATATAATCATAACAAAACGCTTGTCGCCACGATACATAATATCCATTTCACCATATAATTGAATTTTCTTTATAAGATACTAATTAAACCCTATAAAAGCATTTTATAATCTTAAGCATTGATAGGTTTTCAAGAGCAGAAGTTCTGGCCAAATTCAGCCATAAAACTATACCTTCTTTACGTCTTAGTGCCATCATGCGTGTAATTGCATCACTGCTTACACCCCACCCCCTTCAGATCCACATCCGTATTATGTATTCCCGCGCTGACGTCAAAATCCGTGTGTACCCTACAAAGCTAACTGACTAGTGAATTATGTCTTGCGGCACTTCATCTAACCATTTGAAAACGGAATGTCAAATTCGACAAATCATTTTCAGTTTATTAAGCATTATGTTCAATATTTTGAAACTAATTTGAATGTGAGCTGCTGCTGCTGCTGCTATAGGTAGCAGCAGGTTCCTGTCAAATTAACTTTAAAATACTCAACGACTTTCCTGTATAATTACCGTGGAATTGGAATTCTGGGACTCCACGGCTCAATGTGCTAAGAACGCTTGAGTAATATCAGAAAATTGGATAAGATTTCTTCTTTGCAGTTAGTTGTTCCATAACCGGCACCTAAGTGGTTTGTCATCGCCTTATCCGATTTGGAGCCGCGAGATCGATTGCCTCTACATAAACGCATCTCCGGAACGAGAACTGTCGTCCTCTTTGGATACAAATTGCATGTTCTTTAAACCTTAAATACGTAAACGCAAAATTGATACAGTGATTTATCAACGATCGGTAGAGAACTTCATAGTCGCGCACTGGTGCATACTTAGCCTATTTGGTAATGTCTGAAAAGAAAGACAAATTTGCCAAATACCTGCATCGTTGATATATATTCTTAAGCGGGTCGTAGCGAGGTCGAATGTGTCTGAAAAGTGTTACTGTTGCGGCGTAGCTTTTGACACCAAAATTGGCATACGTTGTCCGCGCGCCCCCCCCCCCCCCAGCTCAAACACCCCCCCCCCATCCGCACCCGCACCCCGCAAAAGCTTCCAGCCTATTTTGAAGAATATTTCCCAGCAGCACCAGCTTTATTGAAAAATCTTTATTTTGAAAACAATGTTACTGAAGGCCATTACTGTGGCGGTTTCAGATTTTAACTCCAAAATTGGCATACCTCTTTGCGACCCCACATGCAAGTTTCCACAAAGTTTGCAGACGATCCATCCAACAGAAAGAAAGTTATTGAAATAGGCCTTAAGGAGAAGAAGAAGAACAAGAAGAAGACGAATAGGAAGAAGGAGAAGAAGAAGAAGAAGAAGAAGTAGGAGGAGGAGGTGGAGGAGGAGGAGGAAGAAGAGGAGGAGAAGGCGCCGGAGGAGGATGGTGGGGGTGTTGGAAGAGGAGAACAACGCCTTCATCATCATCATCAACAACAACAACAACAACAACAACAACAACAACAACAACAACAACAGCAACGTGAATCTCGCATTAATCCTTGCGGCTAGTGAGGCGGGTAAAATGTGTGTGGCGCACAGCTTTGAATAGCTTTGCTTATGGTAACATTGCCATAGTTGCATATGGCGGAATCCTTATCTCGATATGCATTAACCATTCATAGCTAAAAATCCGTCCACATTTCACTGGTGTTGAAGTTAATTTAAAACCTTGAACCTGAAATTCCCAAAAATTAAATTTCAAGGTATATCACCTTTCCAGAGTATCCATCTATCAATCGGACGTCCTAATCATCACATCATAAATAATTCTATATGGCCCGTATTTAACTCTTAATAGTCCGGCACGTTGCCCGAATTGGCTGTCTCTACTATTTAATAAACATGCTGTTGATTATTTTGAAAGGAATTTGTCTGGGCGCTGTTGCTGCCATAGGAAATTAGTTTCAAAATATTGAATAGCTTACCTGTATCGTTTTCTGGAAATTCATAGTTAGGAAGGTCAGAGATCGATCGAAGCCAACACGAGCAAGGTGTGGGTGGAGCTTAGCTAGAGATGGGCGGGGCGAAGCTAAAAATGGAAATGTCCATTATATATAGGTTCTATTCAGGTGATTCCATGGAGGAAAAATACAATACTGAGCCCAATGCTTTGCAGTACTGTTGACATTGCTGCGCGCAGTGTCATGGGTAACGTCTAGCTTTCCAGTTCTTCTGGAAGCTATGGATTCATAGATGCCCGTGATAAAGAGACTACGTTTATACAATGCAACCTGCGTATCCTTGATGCTGTATAACTGTAACAGCTGGGCAGCTCCAAAGGCAGCACTAGACAAGCTTGATGCCTGCCACCGCAAACACCTACGTATCATCACTGGACACCGATGGTCAGACAGCATAATTTCAAATGATGCACTATACAAGATGTGTAATACATTACCGCTGTCCGTAAACGTCGCCCAGTAAAATTGGTTCATGTTTGGCCATGTGCTAAAGATTCCAGAAGACACACCAGCACAGAGAGCCTTGGAATTCGGCTACTGGGAGCCAGCAAATACAAAGACAGGAGAGAACATCATTGGATAAATCTGTTAAATCGAGGTGACCTCAAGAAAGCGGGACTCGGTACAATCAAATCGAGAATGAACCTTAGGAATCTAGATAATTTGCCTGACTGCAAGACACGGTGAGCAAAAGCGAAGAAGGGTTGATTGCAGTTGCAGGATGCTTCTACTACTACAATCGCAGAACACTATAACCATACATACATGAAGATGATTCCAGGAATCCTAGCCTGGTTTTATTTTCGGTCTAATACGCGATTACAACTAACTTCCCTAGCGTTTACACAAACCGTCATCCTTGGTAAAGAAAACCACTGAGCAACCTTCTCCTCTTTTTCACGGTTGAGGAATAATATTCTTATTTTATACGGTATGAAAAAGGAAAGACACCCCACCCCGTGCCCCCCCCCCCCCAATCAACCATAAGAATAAGTAGGACACTTATCGGGCTACATTTCTAGCTATGGCCCGCCAATTTCTAACTATGCCCCCCCCCCCATTGCTTCGCTCACACTTTACCCTTGTTGGGATGGATCGAACCCTGACTTCCCAGAAAGTCAATATCACGGTAAAGGTACAGGTAAGCTGTTCAATATTTTGAAAGCAATTTGAATGATGTTGTTGCTGCCATGCCAGCATCAACGCCCAGTAAAATTTGTTTAAATATTCAACAGACTGCTTATTAAATAGTAAAGCCATAGAACTCGTACACTTTACGGAGCTGGATACGTCATTCATTACGCATTTTGATTGCAACATCAACCTATACATGTGACGTACTTGATTATGATTTCATATGCTTGAGTCACAGATCGGATATATCCATTGGTACAGTTCTTGGCACATGTCGCTATTGAACGTCACAAAATGGTAACTAATAACATCTACAAAGTATTATTCTGCGTAACATCGTCGTGTCGTG
>CM067359.1:131767659-131941935 GCA_034401795.1 Chaetoderma sp. LZ-2023a | reverse complement strand
CACGACACGACGATGTTAAGAATAGAGTGATGTCCTTATTATCATAAAGGCTAATGGACCTTTCTACTTCAGCTATGCCCCGCCCATCTCTAATTAAGCTCCACCCAGTCGTAGCTCGTGTTGGGATCGATCGATCTCTAAACTCCCTGACTATTAATTTCCAGAAAACTATACAAGTAAACTGTTGAATATTCTGAAACTAATTTGACTGGGTGTTGTTACTGCCTATGGCAGCAACAGAGCACAGTCAAATTGGTATCAAAATATTCAGCAGCATGTTCATTAAATAGTCGAGACATACAATTCGTGCAACGTGTCGGGCTATTAAGACTTAAAGGCGGGCCGAATATAATTATTTATGACGTAACTATTTTGACGTCATCATACACGTCGCTTAGCTGATCATGGCGTCATATGATACATATGATGATGGATACTCTGGAAAGGTGAATTGCCACCACAGTTATTTGAGAGCTAATTCTACACGCTAGATCGACCAGGTTGTAGACTTGGCACTCGCTGTTTCCTGACCGAATGGGCCTAGTTAATGGATATCTTTCGAGAATATCTACAAACACACCATCAAGTCCTGTAAATGAATTGGAGAAATGCCTCGAAACGGTCCTGGTGAATATTTCAGCATAGCCAATAAACTGTATGCACTTGACCAGCTGTGTTCTGTCCTGGATCTAATCAGCTAATGCATGTTTGAACGTTAGCTTATACATCGTGTTACTCCGCAAATGGGGCTTCTTCATAATCACCTGTCAGAATGGACCTTCCCAGTTTTAGCTATGCCCCGCCCATTTCGTGTTGGGATTAATCGATCCCTGAACTTGACTATCAATTTACAGAAAACTATACAGGTCAGTTGTTGAATATCTTGAAACTAATTTGACTGGGTTATGTTGCTGCCCTATGGCAGCAACAGCACCCAGTCAAATTTGTTTCAAAATATTCAACAGAATTTTTATTAAATAGTAAAGACATACAATCCGTACAGCAACGCTTAGTCCGTCACAAATTACGAGGGTCATGACGTCGTTATCTACGTCATTCATGACGCCCTTGATTATAATGGCATCATGCATGTCAGGCGTAGTTGACTATGACGTCATGATTGATGGATAAACTGGAAAGGTCCATTGCATTCATCCGTTCGCCTGCTTTAGAGAAGGCGAGTGGAAATGGGAACAATTCGTCTTTCAATACGTTTTTCCATGTTATTGTCTCATTCAGCTCTTGGTGTGTCCAAAGTTCCTGTGTGCCATCAGACATCGGCCTGTCTTTGCCGATGTTATCGCATCCTGTGTACCAGTATATACGGAAACAAGCATTTCTAACGTTTCTCTCGACTGAAACAAGAAATAGCATATTCTGTTCAACAAGTCTCCGTTTTATACTGATGTAACGCGCCAATATCGAATGTACGCCATTTGCCAACAGCGCAGGGACGAATAGCAATTTGATATCGGCACACCCGTTGGACAATGACGCAGGGACCACTATCGAATTTGCTAGCGACGCGCCCGTTGGGCAACTGCCCAGGGACCAATATCGAATTACACAACTTTCTGATTGCATGTTCGTATCATCCCATATATATATATATATCTCGATTTCCATATTGTCCCCTGCGCCTTTGGCCAACGAGCGCGCCAATATCAAATTCAATATTGGTCCCCTGCGCCGTTGGCCAACGAACTGGAAAGGTTCATTCATGCTGCATTAGTAAAAACCGGACATGGATCTGCGCTATTATTTCTCTGATGCTGTTTAGTATTACATCTTTAACAAGTCACATATCAGCTTTAAGCCACTCCGTATACATGTCAGTAATGTGCCCTGGGATTCTGCCAGTGAGTCTGCTTATTTTCGGCAATTCGCCTTCTTGATCGGATTGTTTCACCCGCGACAGAAATGGATTGTTAACAATGCAATTTCTGTTTACATTACTGAGTGGATTTATATCGGAGCTGCAATATTTGCTATAATCGTCGCTGTAGTCATTCGGTCATTTATATAATCATAACAAAACGCTTGTCGCCACGATACATAATATCCATTTCACCATATAATTGAATTTTCTTTATAAGATACTAATTAAACCCTATAAAAGCATTTTATAATCTTAAGCATTGATAGGTTTTCAAGAGCAGAAGTTCTGGCCAAATTCAGCCATAAAACTATACCTTCTTTACGTCTTAGTGCCATCATGCGTGTAATTGCATCACTGCTTACACCCCACCCCCTTCAGATCCACATCCGTATTATGTATTCCCGCGCTGACGTCAAAATCCGTGTGTACCCTACAAAGCTAACTGACTAGTGAATTATGTCTTGCGGCACTTCATCTAACCATTTGAAAACGGAATGTCAAATTCGACAAATCATTTTCAGTTTATTAAGCATTATGTTCAATATTTTGAAACTAATTTGAATGTGAGCTGCTGCTGCTGCTGCTATAGGTAGCAGCAGGTTCCTGTCAAATTAACTTTAAAATACTCAACGACTTTCCTGTATAATTACCGTGGAATTGGAATTCTGGGACTCCACGGCTCAATGTGCTAAGAACGCTTGAGTAATATCAGAAAATTGGATAAGATTTCTTCTTTGCAGTTAGTTGTTCCATAACCGGCACCTAAGTGGTTTGTCATCGCCTTATCCGATTTGGAGCCGCGAGATCGATTGCCTCTACATAAACGCATCTCCGGAACGAGAACTGTCGTCCTCTTTGGATACAAATTGCATGTTCTTTAAACCTTAAATACGTAAACGCAAAATTGATACAGTGATTTATCAACGATCGGTAGAGAACTTCATAGTCGCGCACTGGTGCATACTTAGCCTATTTGGTAATGTCTGAAAAGAAAGACAAATTTGCCAAATACCTGCATCGTTGATATATATTCTTAAGCGGGTCGTAGCGAGGTCGAATGTGTCTGAAAAGTGTTACTGTTGCGGCGTATCTTTTGCCACCAAAATTGGCATACGTTGTCCGCGCGCCCCCCCCCCCCCCCCCCAGCTCAAACACCCCCCCCCCCCACCCCATCCGCACCCGCACCCCGCAAAAGCTTCCAGCCTATTTTGAAGAATATTTCCCAGCAGCACCAGCTTTATTGAAAAATCTTTATTTTGAAAACAATGTTACTGAAGGCCATTACTGTGGCGGTTTCAGATTTTAACTCCAAAATTGGCATACCTCTTTGCGACCCCACATGCAAGTTTCCACAAAGTTTGCAGACGATCCATCCAACAGAAAGAAAGTTATTGAAATAGGCCTTAAGGAGAAGAAGAAGAACAAGAAGAAGAAGAAGAAGTAGGAGGAGGAGGTGGAGGAGGAGGAGGAAGAAGAGGAGGAGAAGGCGCCGGAGGAGGATGGTGGGGGTGTTGGAAGAGGAGAACAACGCCTTCATCATCATCATCAACAACAACAACAACAACAACAACAACAACAACAACAACAACAACAGCAACGTGAATCTCGCATTAATCCTTGCGGCTAGTGAGGCGGGTAAAATGTGTGTGGCGCACAGCTTTGAATAGCTTTGCTTATGGTAACATTGCCATAGTTGCATATGGCGGAATCCTTATCTCGATATGCATTAACCATTCATAGCTAAAAATCCGTCCACATTTCACTGGTGTTGAAGTTAATTTAAAACCTTGAACCTGAAATTCCCAAAAATTAAATTTCAAGGTATATCACCTTTCCAGAGTATCCATCTATCAATCGGACGTCCTAATCATCACATCATAAATAATTCTATATGGCCCGTATTTAACTCTTAATAGTCCGGCACGTTGCCCGAATTGGCTGTCTCTACTATTTAATAAACATGCTGTTGATTATTTTGAAAGGAATTTGTCTGGGCGCTGTTGCTGCCATAGGAAATTAGTTTCAAAATATTGAATAGCTTACCTGTATCGTTTTCTGGAAATTCATAGTTAGGAAGGTCAGAGATCGATCGAAGCCAACACGAGCAAGGTGTGGGTGGAGCTTAGCTAGAGATGGGCGGGGCGAAGCTAAAAATGGAAATGTCCATTATATATAGGTTCTATTCAGGTGATTCCATGGAGGAAAAATACAATACTGGGGCCCAATGCTTTGCAGTACTGTTGACATTGCTGCGCGCAGTGTCATGGGTAACGTCTAGCTTTCCAGTTCTTCTGGAAGCTATGGATTCATAGATGCCCGTGATAAAGAGACTACGTTTATACAATGCAACCTGCGTATCCTTGATGCTGTATAACTGTAACAGCTGGGCAGCTCCAAAGGCAGCACTAGACAAGCTTGATGCCTGCCACCGCAAACACCTACGTATCATCACTGGACACCGATGGTCAGACAGCATAATTTCAAATGATGCACTATACAAGATGTGTAATACATTACCGCTGTCCGTAAACGTCGCCCAGTAAAATTGGTTCATGTTTGGCCATGTGCTAAAGATTCCAGAAGACACACCAGCACAGAGAGCCTTGGAATTCGGCTACTGGGAGCCAGCAAATACAAAGACAGGAGAGAACATCATTGGATAAATCTGTTAAATCGAGGTGACCTCAAGAAAGCGGGACTCGGTACAATCAAATCGAGAATGAACCTTAGGAATCTAGATATTTTGCCTGACTGCAAGACACGGTGAGCAAAAGCGAAGAAGGGTTGATTGCAGTTGCAGGATGCTTCTACTACTACAATCGCAGAACACTATAACCATACATACATGAAGATGATTCCAGGAATCCTAGCCTGGTTTTATTTTCGGTCTAATACGCGATTACAACTAACTTCCCTAGCGTTTACACAAACCGTCATCCTTGGTAAAGAAAACCACTGAGCAACCTTCTCCTCTTTTTACTTATTTTATACGGTATGAAAAAGGAAAGACACCCCACCCCGTGCCCCCCCCCCCCCCAATCAACCATAAGAATAAGTAGGACACTTATCGGGCTACATTTCTAGCTATGGCCCGCCAATTTCTAACTATGCCCCCCCCCCATTGCTTCGCTCACACTTTACCCTTGTTGGGATGGATCGAACCCTGACTTCCCAGAAAGTCAATATCACGGTAAAGGTACAGGTAAGCTGTTCAATATTTTGAAAGCAATTTGAATGATGTTGTTGCTGCCATGCCAGCATCAACGCCCAGTAAAATTTGTTTAAATATTCAACAGACTGCTTATTAAATAGTAAAGCCATAGAACTCGTACACTTTACGGAGCTGGATACGTCATTCATTACGCATTTTGATTGCAACATCAACCTATACATGTGACGTACTTGATTTCATATGCTTGAGTCACAGATCGGATATATCCATTGGTACAGTTCTTGGCACATGTCGCTATTGAACGTCACAAAATGGTAACTAATAACATCTACAAAGTATTATTCTGCGTCTCGCAAATTGATCTGATAGAGAGAGAAAAATGTTTCTTCACCACCATATAGCTAGAACAGAAACAAGAAATATGATATCTTTATACCCTTTGTTGCCATAGGTACCGGGTCACCAACAGTGCCATCTCAACAGAGGTGGTTGTTTTGTGCAAATTATAGTCCGTACATAAAGGGAACCTGACATGTTGATCCGGACGGTGGTGGAACTTTGAGATAGGTTGTCGCAAGACCATCTGCCTCAAAGAGTCCGCATTGTTTAGATCCAAAAGTCATATTTATCATAACGACAACCCTGTAGTGATAGGTGATCTGTGTATAGCGGGCGCGTATTTGTGAGCAATAGACCTAAGGTGGACACTATAGACAGGATTTTCCGTAATCGTATGTTCTGGGCAATATCAAATGCAAATACGATTTCTGTACAATGAAGACAAGTTATTGATCTAAGGTAATTATATTAGGCATTCAGAAAATTGGAGTGAAACAGAAACGTCAATTACATTCCTATTTAGTTGGCGTGGTTAGTTTTATTTCGTCGCAAAATGTCAAAAATACACCAGTCAACTGTCAACAATTAGTTACAACAGAACAGTTTTATTGCAGAAGATTCTCAAATTGGGATCCATGAGCATGATACATAATCCTGCAGTGCTTGTGATGTGAATCTAGCCACAGTTTGATATGGTATGGCATTGGGTCACTAGACACCGGTTTTATAGACTATAGAAAGAAAAAAATATTAGGTAAACTAGATCAATTTTCCACCGGAACAAAGATTAATATTTGCCTCGAGTAATGTAGTAGATGCCCTCTGAGAGCATCTGGATTTCAAAATTTCTCTCGGGAGGCCCCCAGGACTACCTACACCCCCTCCCCCGGGGCGGTGGGCTGGTACTTATTACGCTTGCTAGGCCACTGGCCAAAATCCATAGCAGACTGACCTCAAGGGGTTCCATTGGCATTATGGCTGAAAAGAGGCTCTAACTTACTCGCGATGAAATTGGTCCAGATATTCCCTATAATTGCCAAGAAATGAAGTTAATTCACTTCAAGGGATCTTTCAATATCCACCAGATATGGCATATCATTGACTCAGGGTGCGTGGCGAAATGGCAATAGCAGACCGCTAAAAGAGACCGTGTGCTATTTGTTTATCCAAATAATTACAGGAATTGACATTAGCAAGCAAAGAAATTGGTGAATTGCATTACCGACTTAGAGCGTTAACACTTTCCATCCTGATATCGCTCCGTCTCAATTTAAGGTATCTATACTGTTAAGTGATTGACTATTTAGAAACTAATTTGGCAGGAGCCTGTTGCAGCCATATGACTAGTTATTAGATTGTAGATGAATTTTCGAATTAGACCCTTCGTGGAAAAATGGGTAAGCTAAAACGCCACGTAAATCAGTGATAAGGTGAGAGCGTTGGGTGATTTCTTTAAAAGAACCCGAGAGGGAAGTACGTTGTATTCGATTTTATTAGAGTCAAATCAATGGTAAAACCTTTTTTGGCATGTGACATTACCCACCCTCAATCTATAATATACAGATGTATGTACACACGTACGTACACAAGAACACGAACATACATACGTACGTACGTAACGTACGTACGTACGTACATACATACATACATACATACATACATACATACATACATACATACATACATACATACATACATACATACATACATACATACATACATACATACATACATACATATATACATACATACATACATACATACATACCGTGCCAAATGGCCTCGGTCGAAAGGTCAAGAGTTTGACAGACTTCTGCAAACCGGCCATGCCAGATGCTGAGGTCCACTTCGACATTCGTAATGTCAACTTTGAATGGGCGAAAACAATGATTAAAACATGGGTTCGCCACTATAACTGTAAACTAGGAGTCCTCCGTTCTGAGCTACTCTCAGCCCAAACTCTTCCTTATTTAGACCTTGGTCGGGCTAAGTCCACTGCAATCCATTGGGCCAAAAAGAATTATCACAGAAAATTGGATCACAACGCCATCTCAGCATTTTATGATTTTATTAGACCACTTGATCCGAATTATAAGCCTGTTACTCAACCACCAAATGTCACCCCTGTTAGCAAACCAGTACAAAATGCAAATTTAGTACAATCCGCTCATCCCAAAAAGCGGCTACATTCACCTGCAGAGGCCTCACCACCACTAAAACGTCCAGATAAACAACCGTCTCCCATTAGCTCTCTTCCTGGCACATCCAGTGACCACAATATTTACATTCCAGTGGACCCCTCTATGATCCCTCTACCAGATTCACCTCCACCAGCGCCACCATTCTCTCCTGAGGATTTTCCTCCTCTTCCGCAGAGGGTGTCAAATGCCAAAGGTGCTAGTAAACAGCCGGGTCCAAGGACCCGAGCTGCACAAAAGGTCCCTCAACCACGATTCACACCATCTCCATGCGCCAGACCAAAGAAGCCCACACCCTTGGAACAGAATAAGTTCTGGAAATTCAGGAATGAGGCCACCAACAAACCAAATTGGCAACTTCCGACCCTCGACAAAAAGATCTTGATCGTCGGAGATTCAAACTTGAGTCGGATTAATGTGGATCCCCATCCAGATACTCAGGTTGCCTGTTTCCCTGGAGCATCGATTAATGATCTCAGAACGATCATTAATAAATACACAGGGAAATTGCAACCTGAGAAAGTAGTCCTCACCATAGGAATAAATGATAGGAATAATCTGATCTCAGCCTCCGAGTATCGACTTAGGTTATTATTCAGTATGGTACGAAAGAAATTTCCCAAGTCTAGGATCTACTTCACTGAACTAAATTTCTCCGCAACCTCGACACCTCAGCAAAAGCAGGCACTCGATGCAATTAATCGGACTGCCGCGTCAAGCAAGGCCAAATCCCCTGAGTCCAGGGTTATTGTCATACCCAGTCTTGCTTCGACAGAATTCGAAGTGGGTCATGACAATATTCATTGGACTGAGAGGACAGCAAATGACATGTATAATAACTGGCTTGTGGCCCTTAATTTAAACTAAACTCGGGTCAAGGTACCAACCACCCAGAAATGGGACTGGGTAGTAATATTGTAAACTTAACCGGCTCCGCATTAGGCGAAGCAGAACAGTCACTGCTTAATTTTGGCTTGACTTTTGTCCCAACACCAAAACATAAAACAGGTTTGGATGCAGATTTAGATAATGGCTTTACTGAAACTGCTGAATTTGGTCACCGTGTGAAATTAGCTGATTTTTTTCAAAACTCCAATAGTAATATTCCACTATTCATTGAAAAAACTGGCTGGGCTCCAAACTTAAAATGTGTTGACCCAGCAATCGGTGAAAGTATAAAACTTTACTCTGAACGTATTGAAAATACTACATTTCCAAACGATCAGCAAAATTTATCTTATGAGCAACGCCAGGCCCTATTAGGTTTATCTAGAAAAAGTGAAATTGTCATCAAACCTGCGGATAAAGGATCGGCTACTGTAATAATGGATAAAGACCACTACATCAAAGAAGCGCATAGACAGCTTAGTAATCCGAAGCATTACCAAAAACTAAATGAACCACTTTGGCAAAATAATTGTAGCAAATTCAACAAAATTCTCCAAAAAATGGTTGATAACAAGAAGATAACTGAAAAGCAATATAAATACCTGTGCGCAAAAGATGATTCGAAACCACGTACATTTTATCTTCTTCCTAAAATCCATAAGTCTGTTGACTTGTGGACCGACCCTATGACACCACCAGGGCGACCCATCATTTCAGATTGTGGTTCGGAATCATATAGGATTAGTGAATTTATCGACTACCATCTTCAGCCAATTGCAAATAGACATTTTAGCTATCTGAAAAACACTGAAGACTTCCTAGCCCAGGTCTCTAAGATCTCGGTCCCTCCAAATTCATTCTTAATTACAATGGACGTCGATGCTATGTACACAAACATTGACATCGAAAAGGGTCTAAATTCAATTCGTAGAGCATTTGCCGACTATCCTGACACCAACAGGCCCGACAGAGAAGTAATGGCTCTATTAGAGCTTAGTCTGAAGGGCAATGACTTTGAATTTGCTGGTGAAATTTTTCAACAAATTTGTGGCTGCGCAATGGGTAAGCGTTTCAGCCCAGGTTTCGCTAACCTTTACATGGCAGAGTGGGAAAAGGAAGCACTCGAAAACTGTCCAAATCAGCCGCTCATTTACCGCAGGTACCTCGATGATATTTTCATGATCTGGCAACATAGTAAGGAAGCATTTACCGAATTTCTGGCCATTCTGAATAATCATGATCCGAATATCAAACTAAAAGCTCAAATCGATGAGCTGTCCGTAGATTTCCTAGATGTAACTTTATACAAAGGTATAAAGTATGAAACAACTGGTTACTTAGACTACAAAGTTTATTTTAAGCCAACCGACTCGCATCAACTACTACACAAGAAATCATTCCATCCTCCGCATACTTTCAAGGGACTTGTAAAATCACAAATAATCCGTTTTCATAGAAATTCGAGTGATAAGAAAAACTTTGAATCATCATGTTCGACCTTATTCAAAGCCCTCAAACCGAGAGGGTACTCTTCTCGGTTCCTGCGCAAAATAAAGTCTGAAACTTTGCATAATTTGGAAATCATTCCAGATAATGCCAGAAATTCTCGGCCTACCAAAATTTGTGAAAAGAAAAGGTGTAAATTGGATAAATTTCTTCCTTCCCAGAGTACATTCACGAGCTTTCAAAACAAAAGCAAATTTCAAATTCAGTCGAAATTAGATTGCGATTCTGAAAATGTCATTTACTTAATTTCATGCAAATTGTGTCAAAAGCAGTATGTTGGCGAAACAAAAAATCGACTAAGATGCCGAGCAACCAGACACCTTTCAGATATTAGACTAGAGGAAGACACACATGTGGCTGAACATTTTAATCTTCCTGATCATTTAGTCACCCGTGACTTTGAAATTATGCCCATCGAACAGCTACCTCTTTCAGACACAACAGAGGAAACTGATAAACAAAGATCACTAAGAGAATCGTTTTGGATTAAAGAACTCGAAACACAATGGCCAAGGGGCATAAATTCGGACCCATGCCTCTCGGATCAACGTGAGATTATCCCATTTACTCTCACATACAATCGGAAAAATGTTGAAATTGCGAAAATCCTAAAGGATGAGTATCACAAATTACAGGACAATTTAAAACAACCATTCAACAAGCGTCCAGTAATTGCATTTAAGAAAAATCCTAATCTACGCGACATCTTGGTAAAAGCGAAACTCAAATAAGTGTTCAAAACATCAATCAATGATTTATCATTGTATACTAATCAGGCCATATGGCATCTATTAAACAAAATTGACAATCTCAGGTGATAAAATAAGCAAAAATATTTTCAATTTTTTTCAATTTTGAAAATTCTGAGCCGGTGCGTTTACAATATTACATACATACAGAGTACAATAGGCGTAAAAGCCTAGGATTGATTGTGACAGATGCATCCACAGATAGTCCCATATGAATTGTCAGTGTGTCAGTATATCAGACATGTGAAAACTGGTCGGCCAATCCTTGACTTTTAGTCTTGGTGCGGTGGTCCAGTGGAAAGATGCCTGGTTGCTGATGCTATGCGGAGTTGCAGGATGACGGTTCGATCCCCCGACCGGGAGATGGTGATCAACAAATTAAACTAACGGGTGCAGCACTGTCGGCTAAGTTAGCACATGGAAATTGAAGCCGCACGTTGCCAGTGCGTCAATAAAATAAAAATACATATACTGCCAGAGCCGTGCTGGAGTCAGAGTACAATAGGCGGAAAAGCCTAGGATTGATTGTGACAGATGCATCCACAGATAGTCCCATATGAATTGTCAGTGTGTCAGTATATCAGACATGTGAAAACTGGTCGGCCAATCCTTGACTTTTAGTCTTGGTGCGGTGGTCCAGTGGAAAGATGCCTGGTTGCTGATGCTATGCGGAGTTGCAGGATGACGGTTCGATCCCCCGACCGGGAGATGGTGATCAACAAATTAAACTAACGGGTGCAGCACTGTCGGCTAAGTTAGCACATGGAAATTGAAGCCGCACGTTGCCAGTGCGTCAATAAAATAAAAATACATATACTGCCAGAGCCGTGCTGGAGTCAGAGTACAATAGGCGTAAAAGCCTAGGATTGATTGTGACAGATGCATCCACAGATAGTCCCATATGAATTGTCAGTGTGTCAGTATATCAGACATGTGAAAACTGGTCGGCCAATCCTTGACTTTTAGTCTTGGTGCGGTGGTCCAGTGGAAAGATGCCTGGTTGCTGATGCTATGCGGAGTTGCAGGATGACGGTTCGATCCCCCGACCGGGAGATGGTGATCAACAAATTAAACTAACGGGTGCAGCACTGTCGGCTAAGTTAGCACATGGAAATTGAAGCCGCACGTTGCCAGTGCGTCAAGAAAATAAAAATACATATACTGCCAGAGCCGTGCTGGAGTCAGAGTACAATAGGCGTAAAAGCCTAGGATTGATTGTGACAGATGCATCCACAGATAGTCCCATATGAATTGTCAGTGTGTCAGTATATCAGACATGTGAAAACTGGTCGGCCAATCCTTGACTTTTAGTCTTGGTGCGGTGGTCCAGTGGAAAGATGCCTGGTTGCTGATGCTATGCGGAGTTGCAGGATGACGGTTCGATCCCCCGACCGGGAGATGGTGATCAACAAATTAAACTAACGGGTGCAGCACTGTCTGCTAAGTTAGCACATGGAAACTGAAGCCGCACGTTGCCAGTGCGTCAATAAAATAAAAATACATACATACATACATACATACATACATGGTGATCAACAAATTAAACTAATGGGTGCATGGCTGTCGGCTAAATTAGCACATGGAAATTGAAGCCGCACGTTGCCAGTGCGTCAATAAAATAAAAATACATATACTGCCAGAGCCGTGCTGGAGTCAGAGTACAATAGGCGTAAAAGCCTAGGATTGATTGTGACAGATGCATCCACAGATAGTCCCATATGAATCGTCAGTGTGTCAGTATATCAGACATGTCATTAATCATTGCTACTAACCATATTCCTTCCATTTCAGCTCTGTAAGTTAACCCCTCTTGAATTAGGAAATATAAAGACAGCCCATCTGTCAAGATTTGTAGTGTGGGCCTGTTTACATTGTTAACTGATTGACTGTCTAAGTGTATCCTACTGATTAAGTGATTAGTTGATGGTGTCTGACCTGATTGCGTGAATACGTGATTGATTGATTGATTGTGATTAGTTGCTTGTTTGTCAGGTTGGTTGATTAATTGATTAATTGATTGAATGATTGCGTGATTAACGGGTTTATCGATTATGAGTGTTTCTGATTTTGATAGATAGATAGATTGATTGGTTGTTTGAGTGTGTGAGTGACAGATTGAGGGAGCGACAGATTGATTAAAATTGATTGAAATTGATTGAAATTGATTGAGATTGATTAAGATTAATTAAGATTGATTAAGACTGATTGAGATTAATCGAGATTAATCGAGATTGATCGAGATTGATTAAGATTAATTAAGATTAATTAAGATTGATTGATTGACTGGGATTTTCCTGACTAAGAAGTACACTATGGCCAGACCGGGCAAAGGTAGACGAGGGGATGGTGCGGGATGTGAATCGCATCACCACCCGTCTGCCCAAGCCCGCCTAGTCAAGGTGTACTATATGGTGATCCAGTGTTTTCACCATATTAGTATTTTGAACAACCACCTCAGGTTGGATACTTTGCCTAATGGCTTAGGCCAGAAGGTAAGGGATCTAAGTAAGTTCCTGAAGCCGGCCATGCCAAATGATGATATCCTCTTTGACATTTGGTCGGTGAACTCTGAGTGGGCAAAATCAATGGTGAGAACGCTGATTGGTCATTATAACTGTCAGCTAGGGTGTTTAAGGTCCCAGATCCTCTCCGCCCAAGACCATCCCAACCTTGACCTCGGCCTGGCTAAGTCCATTGCCATCCGCTGGGCCAAGAACAACCATGGTAGAAAGCTCAGTGGAAGCGCTATTGCAGCATTTTATGATTTCATTAGGCCTATTGACCCACATTTCCGTTCGACTGTTGGCACAAAAAATGTTACGCCGAAACGTAAACCAACAGTCGAACAGACATGTGTGGCTCCACCCTCCCAGGCTAGGAAGAGAGTAAGATCGGCCACTGAGGTTTCACCACCCCTTAAACGTCTAAATGACAGACCGTCCCCTTGTAATTATTCGCCTGTTAACCCGCTCTTGATCCCTCTCCCTGAATCGCCACCACCACCCCCTATGTCACCGTTTCCACGTGATGATCTTGCACCTCTACCACAGCGCGTAGCTGGTGGAAGATCATCACGCAGAAAACGCTCTGAACCCGTTGTTAGTGTCATTTCGCCAGTAGACCCATCCTTGATTCCATTACCCGAATCCCCATCATCCCCTATGGCGCCATTTTCACCTGATGATTTTCCATCACTACCACAGCGTGTAGCTGGTGGAAAATCATCACGTGAAAAGGCACCTGTAGCAAAGATTCCACAACCTCATTTCACCCCATCTCCGTTTTGTAAGCCCAGAAGACCCACCCGTCCCACTGAGCTAGAGAAGAACACCTTTTGGAAATTCCGGAATGAGTCTGTAAATAGACCCAATTGGCAGCTTCCCACTATTTGTAAAAAAAATCTTGATTGTGGGAGCATCAAATCTCAGCCGAATCAACGTAGACCCGCATCCGGACATACAGGTGGCCTGCTTCCCTGGCGCATCTATTAATGACATAAGAACCGTCATTAATAGATACACAGGGTCAGTCCATCCTGAGAAACTGATCCTTAATATAGGTATCAATGACCGGAACAGTCCACTCTCAGACACTGAGACTCGACTGAGATTGATGTTCAGCATGATAAGGAAGAAATTCCCTAAAACTATGATTTATTTCAGCCAATTAAACTTTTCAGCTACCTTGACCCCCAACCAGAAGGAAATTCTTGAGGCAATTAATCGAATTGCAGAGTCCCCTAGGTCCAAGGTTACTGTCATACCACGCCTGCCAATCGCAGATTTCAGTGTGTGTCGTGACAATATACATTGGACTGAGGGGACTGCTAACACTATCTATAGCAATTGGCTAAATGTCCTTAATTTAAACTAGATTCGGGTCAAGGTAGTTGCCACCCAGAAATTGGACTAGGCAGTAATATTGTCAACCTAGCTGGCTCTCAGTTAAGCGAAAGCGAAAAATCGCTGCTTAATTTTGGTTTAACCTTTGTACCAACTCCGAAACCCAAAATTGGTTTGGATGCAGATTTAGAAAATGGCCTTATTGAAACTGCTGAATTTGGTCACCGCATCAAATTGGCAGATTTTTTTCGAAACTCGAATGGCAACATTCCACCATTCATTGAGAAAACAGGCTGGGCACCAAATTTGAAACTGGTTGACCCAGCAATCGGTAAAAGTATAAACCTGTACTCAGAGCGTATTAAAAATACAACATTTCCAAATGATCAGCAAAATTTATCTTATGAGCAGCGCCAGGCCCTACAAGGGTTATCTAAAAATAATGAAATTGTTATTAAACCTGCGGATAAAGGATCAGCTACTGTAATAATGGATAAAAATAACTATATCAATGAAGCACATAGACAGCTTAGTAATCCGAAACATTACCAAAAGCTAAAGGAACCACTTTGGCAAAATAACTGTAGCAAATTTAACGAAATTCTCCAAAAAATGGTTGATAACAAGAAGATAACTGAAAAGCAATTTAAATATCTCTTTGCAAAAGATGATTCGAAACCACGTACATTTTATCTTCTTCCTAAAATCCATAAGTCTATTGACTCGTGGACCGACCCAATGACTCCACCAGGGCGACCCATTATTTCAGATTGTGGTTCGGAATCATATAGGATTAGTGAATTTATCGACTACCATCTTCAGCCAATTGCAAATAGACATTTTAGCTATCTGAAAAACACTGAAGACTTTCTAGCCCAGGTCTCTAAGATCTCGGTCCCTCCAAATTCATTCTTAATTACGATGGACGTCGATGCTATGTACACAAACATTGATATCGAAAAGGGTCTTAATTCAATTCGTAGAGCTTTTGCCGACTACCCCGACACCAACAGGCCTGACAGAGAAGTAATAGCTCTATTGGAGCTGAGTCTGAAAGGCAATGACTTTGAATTTGCTGGTGAAATTTTCCAACAAATTTGTGGCTGCGCAATGGGTAAGCGTTTCAGCCCAGGTTTTGCTAACCTTTACATGGCTGAGTGGGAAAAGGAAGCACTCAAAAGGTGTCCAAATCAGCCACTCATTTACCGCAGGTACCTGGATGACATTTTCATGATCTGGCAACATACTAAAGAAGCATTTAATGAATTTTTATCCATTCTGAACAATCATGATCCGAATATCAAACTAAAAGCCGAAATTGATGAGATGTCCGTAGATTTCCTGGATGTAACCATATACAAAGGTATAACGTATGAAACAACTGGTTACTTAGACTACAAAGTTTATTTTAAGCCAACCGACTCCCATCAACTACTGCACAAGAAATCATTCCATCCACCACATACTTTCAAGGGACTTGTAAAATCACAAATAATCCGCTTTCATAGAAATTCGAGTGATAGGAAAAACTTTGAATCATCATGTTCGACCTTATTCAAAGCTCTCAGACCGAGAGGATACTCTTCTCGGTTCCTACGTAAAATAAAGTCTGAAACTTTGCGTAATTTGGAACTCATTCCGGATAATGCCAGAAATTCTCGGCCTACCAAAATTTGTCATAATCGTCCGATTGTAGGTGAAGGAGGATCTCGGAAATGCGAAAAGAAAAGGTGTAAATTGGATGGTTTTCTTCCTTCCCAGAGTACATTCACAAGCTTTCAAAACAAAAGCAAATTTCAAATTCAGTCAATTTTAGATTGTGATTCTAAAAATGTCATTTATTTAATTTCATGCAAATTGTGTCAAAAGCAGTATGTCGGCGAAACCAAAAATCCACTAAGATGGCGTGCAACTAGACACCTCTCAGATATTAGACTAGAGGAAGACACACATGTGGCTGAACATTTTAATCTTCCTGATCATTCAGTCCCTCGTGACTTTGAAATTTTGCCTATCGAACAGCTACCTCTTTCAGACACAACAGAGGAAACTGATAAACAAAGAAAACTAAGAGAATCATTCTGGATTAAACAATTAGAAACACAATGGCCTAGGGGCATAAATTCTGACCCAGGCCTCTTAGATCAAAGAGAGATTATCCCATTTACTCTCACATACAATCGGAAAAATGTTGAAATTGCCAAAATCCTAAAAGATGAATATCACAACTTACAGGACAATCTCAGACAACCTTTCAACAAGCGCCCAGTAATTGCATTTAAGAAAAATTCGAATCTACGTGACATCTTAGTAAAAGCCAAACTGAAATAGGTTTTCAAAAATACCACTCAGTGATTTATCATTGTGTGATAATTAGGCCATATGGCGTCTCTAAAACAAAATGACAATCTCAAGGAATAAAATAAACAAGAATTTTTTCAATTTTGAAAATTCTGAGCCAGTGCGTTTGACAATATCATATACATACTTGCCAGTGCCAGTTTCGTTATTTTATTACTTTATAAATCCACTTGTATATAACATTCGTCCACATCGTCAGGCAATCTATCAGTCCTTCATTAGATCCACCTAGTAAAAGGTATATAGAAATCTCATGAAGGGTTAAATTGAACCTATTATCACTTTTTGAATTGCATGATTGTTTGAGCAAGAAAACTGTCGTTCAGTCCATCCTTCCTCCCTCTATCCTGCCTTCCCTCTATCCATTATTCTGTCCTTCCTCCCTTCATTCATTCACTCTTTCCCTTATTCCTTCATTCCTTTCAGCCTTCCTTCCTGCTTTCCGTCCACCTCAGTTCGTTCATTCGTTCGTTCGTTCGTTCGTTCGCACGCTCGCTCTTTCGTTCGTTCGTTCCTTCCTTCCTTCCTTCCTTCCTTCCTTCCTTCTTTCCTTCCTTCATTCGTTCGTTTGTTCGTGTATTCGTTTATTCGTTTGTTTATTCGTTCGTTCGTTCATTCGTTCCTTTCCTCTTTTCCGTCCACCCTACTTCCTCCTTCTGCCCTAATTCCTCCTTCCTTCCTCCCTACCTCTCCATCCCTTAATTCATTCATTCCTCCCTCTTCATCCCTTCCTTCCGGCCTTCATCCCTTTCATCTTTCCTTCCTTCCATCATCCCATCCTTCCTTCAAGCTTTGATTCCTCCAATATTTCCTCCCCATACCCTTCCTTCCATCTTTCCCTCCATTCTTCCATCATGGTGGGTTGGTTGGTTGATTGGGTGGTGGATTGGATGGTTGGGTACTTGTTTGGATGGTTGGTTGCGTGTTTTGTTGGGTGGGTAGATGGTTGGGTGGTTGGATGGTTGGGTGGTTGATTGGGTGGGTGGTTGGTTGGGTGGTTGGTTGGGTGGGCGGGTGGTTGGTTGGTTGGGTGATTGGGTAGCTATGTCCATCCTTCTTTCCTTCTATCCTTGTATCATTCAATCATGCGATTTGTATGTTCATTTATCAGTTTTAGGAAGAAAATTACTCACAGAAAATGACTTTATTTATCAACAGAATGATAATCTTTGAAACCAATACCTATGGAAACTACTGACATTTGAGTAACTATATTACAAAGCAAAGGTTTTAATCAAAATTACTCATTCAGATCAAAGATTTTCAAACAAGGCCATCAGTCACGTATTTCTTTGAAATGTTTCCTTTGCATTCCAAATTATTTATTATACTTTGAAAAGGTCACTTAAGCACCTTTCAAATGATCTCACTGTTCACATCAAAGTCAGATTATTAGTTCTCTTTGAACCAGTGAGCAGTCCTCCGCTAAGCCATTGAAAGTAGCTCAATCTTTAACACCTTTCCAAATTGAAACCAACTTATTTATCCAGAGCTCAATTAGTCAACAATACATTAGTACAATGAATTATAACACATTATTGGCGGCGTGTACCTCAAAGCAAACAACTTAGTAACTTTAAAGAAAGTGATTAAGTCTAAAAAAAAAGAAAAAAAGATAGATTTGTCTAATAGGCTGCTGAAGAAGTGTGTAAACACGAAACGCGTCCAGCCCTCTGACGATGTGAAAAATTTCATTTTTAACAAATTAAACTAACGGGTGCAGCACTGTCGGCTAAGTTAGCACATGGAAATTGAAGCCGCACGTTGCCAGTGCGTCAATAAAATAAAAATACATATACTGCCAGAGCCGTGCTGGAGTCAGAGTACAATAGGCGTAAAAGCCTAGGATTGATTGTGACAGATGCATCCACAGATAGTCCCATATGAATCGTCAGTGTGTCAGTATATCAGACATGTGAAAACTGGTCGGCCAATCCTTGACTTTTAGTCTTGGTGCGGTGGTCCAGTGGAAAGATGCCTGGTTGCTGATGCTATGCGGAGTTGCAGGATGACGGTTCGATCCCCCGACCGGGAGATGGTGATCAACAAATTAAACTAACGGGTGCAGCACTGTCGGCTAAGTTAGCACATGGAAATTGAAGCCGCACGTTGCCAGTGCGTCAATAAAATAAAAATACATATACTGCCAGAGCCGTGCTGGAGTCAGAGTACAATAGGCGTAAAAGCCTAGGATTGATTGTGACAGATGCATCCACAGATAGTCCCATATGAATCGTCAGTGTGTCAGTATATCAGACATGTGAAAACTGGTCGGCCAATCCTTGACTTTTAGTCTTGGTGCGGTGGTCCAGTGGAAAGATGCCTGGTTGCTGATGCTATGCGGAGTTGCAGGATGACGGTTCGATCCCCCGACCGGGAGATGGTGATCAACAAATTAAACTAACGGGTGCAGCACTGTCGGCTAAGTTAGCACATGGAAATTGAAGCCGCACGTTGCCAGTGCGTCAATAAAATAAAAATACATATACTGCCAGAGCCGTGCTGGATTCAGAGTACAATAGGCGTAAAAGCCTAGGATTGATTGTGACAGATGCATCCACAGATAGTCCCATATGAATCGTCAGTGTGTCAGTATATCAGACATGTGAAAACTGGTCGGCCAATCCTTGACTTTTAGTCTTGGTGCGGTGGTCCAGTGGAAAGATGCCTGGTTGCTGATGCTATGCGGAGTTGCAGGATGACGGTTCGATCCCCCGACCGGGAGATGGTGATCAACAAATTAAACTAATGGGTGCAGCACTGTCGGCTAAGTTAGCACATGGAAATTGAAGCCGCACGTTGCCAGTGCGTCAATAAAATAAAAATACATATACTGCCAGAGCCGTGCTGGAGTCAGAGTACAATAGGCGTAAAAGCCTAGGATTGATTGTGACAGATGCATCCACAGATAGTCCCATATGAATCGTCAGTGTGTCAGTATATCAGACATGTGAAAACTGGTCGGCCAATCCTTGACTTTTAGTCTTGGTGCGGTGGTCCAGTGGAAAGATGCCTGGCTGCTGATGCTATGCGGAGTTGCAGGATGACGGTTCGATCCCCCGACCGGGAGATGGTGATCAACAAATTAAACTAACGGGTGCAGCACTGTCGGCTAAGTTCGCACATGGAAATTGAAGCCGCACGTTGCCAGTGCGTCAATAAAGTAAAAATACATACATACATACATACATACATGGTGATCAACAAATTAAACTAATGGGTGCATGGCTGTCGGCTAAATTAGCACATGGAAATTGAAGCCGCACGTTGCCAGTGCATCAATAAAATAAAAATACATATACTGCCAGAGCCGTGCTAGAGTCAGAGTACAATAGGCGTAAAAGCCTAGGATTGATTGTGACAGATGCATCCACAGATAGTCCCATATGAATCGTCAGTGTGTCAGTATATCAGACATGTGAAAGCTGGTCGGCCAATCCTTGACTTTCTAGTCTTGGTGCGGTGGTCCAGTGGAAAGATGCCTGGTTGCTGATGCTATGCGGAGTTGCAGAATGACGGTTCGATCCCCCGACCGGGAGATGGTGATCAACAAATTAAACTAACGGGTGCAGCACTGTCGGCTAAGTTAGCACATGGAAATTGAAGCCGCACGTTGCCAGTGCGTCAATAAAATAAAAATACATATACTGCCAGAGCCGTTCTGGAGTCAGAGTACAATAGGCGTAAAAGCCTAGGATTGATTGTGACAGATGCATCCACAGATAGTCCCATATGAATCGTCAGTGTGTCAGTATATCAGACATGTGAAAGCTGGTCGGCCAATCCTTGACTTTCTAGTCTTGGTGCGATGGTCCAGTGGAAAGATGGCTGGTTGCTGATGCTATGCGGAGTTGCAGAATGACGGTTCGATCCCCTGACCGGGAGATGGTGATCAACAAATTAAACTAACGGGTGCAGCACTGTCGGCTAAGTTAGCACATGGAAATTGAAGCCGCACGTTGCCAGTGCGTCAATAAAATAAAAATACATACATACATACATACATGGTGATCAACAAATTAAACTAATGGGTGCATGGCTGTCGGCTAAATTAGCACCTGGAAATTGAAGCCGCACGTTGCCAGTGCGTCAATAAAATAAAAATACATATACTGCCAGAGCCGTGCTGGAGTCAGAGTACAATAAACGTAAAAGCCTAGGATTGATTGTGACAGATGCATCCACAGATAGTCCCATATGAATCGTCAGTGTGTCAGTATATCAGACATGTGAAAGCTGGTCGGCCAATCCTTGACTTTTGTCTTGGTGCGGTGGTCCAGAGGAAAGATGCCTGGTTGCTGATGCTATGCGGAGTTGCAGAATGGCGGTTCGATCCCCCGACCAGGAGATGGTGATCAACAAATTAAACTAACGGGTGCAGCACTGTCGGCTAAGTTAGCACATGGAAATTGAAGCCGCACGTTGCCAGTGCGTCAATAAAATAAAAATACATATACTGCCAGAGCAGTTCTGGAGTCAGAGTACAATAGGCGTAAAAGCCTAGGATTGATTGTGACAGATGCATCCACAGATAGTCCCATATGAATCGTCAGTGTGTCAGTATATCAGACATGTGAAAGCTGGTCGGCCAATCCTTGACTTTCTAGTCTTGGTGCGGTGGTCCAGTGGAAAGATGGCTGGTTGCTGATGCTATGCGGAGTTGCAGAATGACGGTTCGATCCCCTGACCGGGAGATGGTGATCAACAAATTAAACTAACGGGTGCAGCACTGTCGGCTAAGTTAGCACATGGAAATTGAAGCCGCACGTTGCCAGTGCGTCAATAAAATAAAAATACATACATACATACATACATGGTGATCAACAAATTAAACTAATGGGTGCATGGCTGTCGGCTAAATTGGCACCTGGAAATTGAAGCCGCACGTTGCCAGTGCGTCAATAAAATAAAAATACATATACTGCCAGAGCCGTGCTGGAGTCAGAGTACAATAGGCGTAAAAGCCTAGGATTGATTGTGACAGATGCATCCACAGATAGTCCCATATGAATCGTCAGTGTGTCAGTATATCAGACATGTGAAAGCTGGTCGGCCAATCCTTGACTTTTGTCTTTGTGCGGTGGTCCAGTGGAAAGATGCCTGGTTGCTGATGCTATGCGGAGTTGCAGAATGGCGGTTCGATCCCCCGACCAGGAGATGGTGATCAACAAATTAAACTAATGGGTGCATCACTGTCGGCTAAGTTAGCACATGGAAATTGAAGCCGCACGTTGCCAGTCCGTCAATAAAATAAAAATACATATACTGCCAGAGCCATGCTGGAGTCAGAGTACAATAGGCGTAAAAGCCTAGGATTGATTGTGACAGATGCATCCACAGATAGTCCCATATGAATCGTCAGTGTGTCAGTATATCAGACATGTGAAAGCTGGTCGGCCAATCCTTGACTTTTAGTCTTGGTGCGGTGGTCCAGTGGAAAGATGCCTGGTTGCTGATGCTATGCGGAGTTGCAGAATGGCGGTTCGATCCCCCGACCGGGAGATGGTGATCAACAAATTAAACTAACGGGTGCATCACTGTCGGCTAAGTTAGCACATGGAAATTGAAGCCGCACGTTGCCAGTGCGTCAATAAAATAAAAATACATATACTGCCACAGCCGTGCTGGAGTCAGAGTACAATAGGCATAAAAGCCTAGGATTGATTGTGACAGATGCATCCACAGATAGTCCCATATGAATCGTCAGTGTGTCAGTATATCAGACATGTGAAAGCTGGTCGGCCAATCCTTGACTTTTAGTCTTGGTGCGGTGGTCCAGTGGAAAGATGCCTGGTTGCTGATGCTATGCGGAGTTGAAGGATGACGGTTCGATCCCCCGACCGGGAGATGGTGATCAACAAATTAATCTAACGGGTGCAGCACTGTCGGCTAAGTTAGCTCATGGAAATTGAAGCCGCACGTTGCCAGTGCGTCAATAAAATAAAAATACATATACTGCCAGAGCCGTGCTGGAGTCAGAGTACAATAGGCGTAAAAGCCTAGGATTGATTGTGACAGATGCATCCACAGATAGTCCCATATGAATCGTCAGTGTGTCAGTATATCAGACATGTGAAAGCTGGTCGGCCAATCCTTGACTTTTAGTCTTGGTGTGGTGGTCCAGTGGAAAGATGCCTGGTTGCTGATGCTATGCGGAGTTGCAGAATGGCGGTTCGATCCCCCGACCGGGAGATGGTGATCAACAAATTAAACTAACGGGTGCATCACTGTCGGCTAAGTTAGCACATGGAAATTGAAGCCCCACGTTGCCAGTGCGTCAATAAAATAAAAATACATATACTGCCAGAGCCGTGCTGGAGTCAGAGTACAATAGGCGTAAAAGCCTAGGATTGATTGTGACAGATGCATCCACAGATAGTCCCATATGAATCGTCAGTGTGTCAGTATATCAGACATGTGAAAGCTGGTCGGCCAATCCTTGACTTTTAGTCTTGGTGCGGTGGTCCAGTGGAAAGATGCCTGGTTGCTGATGCTATGCGGAGTTGCAGAATGGCGGTTCGATCCCCCGACCGGGAGATGGTGATCAACAAATTAAACTAACGGGTGCATCACTGTCGGCTAAGTTAGCACATGGAAATTGAAGCCGCACGTTGCCAGTGCGTCAATAAAATAAAAATACATATACTGCCAGAGCCGTGCTGGAGCCAGAGTACAATAGGCGTAAAAGCCTAGGATTGATTGTGACAGATGCATCCACAGATAGTCCCATATGAATCGTCAGTGTGTCAGTATATCAGACATGTGAAAGCTGGTCGGCCAATCCTTGATTTTAGTCTTGGTGCGGTGGTCCAGTGGAAAGATGCCTGGTTGCTGATGCTATGCGGAGTTGCAGGATGACGGTTCGATCCCCCGACCGGGAGATGGTGATCAACAAATTAAACTAACGGGTGCAGCACTGTCGGCTAAGTTAGCACATGGAAATTGAAGACGCACGTTGCCAGTGCATCAATAAAATAAAAATACATACATACATACTTACATACATACATACATACATACATACATACATGGTGATCAACAAATTAAACTAATGGGTGCATGGCTGTCGGCAAAATTAGCACATGGAAATTGAAGCCGCACGTTGCCAGTGCGTCAATAAAATAAAAATACATATACTGCCAGAGCCGTGCTGGAGTCAGAGTACAATAGGCGTAAAAGCCTAGGATTGATTGTGACAGATGCATCCACAGATAGTCCCATATGAATCGTCAGTGTGTCAGTATATCAGACATGTGAAAGCTGGTCGGCCAATCCTTGACTTTTGTCTTGGTGCGGTGGTCCAGTGGAAAGATGCCTGGTTGCTGATGCTATGCGGAGTTGCAGAATGGCGGTTCGATCTCCCGACCAGGAGATGGTGATCAACAAATTAAACTAATGGGTGCATCACTGTCGGCTAAGTTAGCACATGGAAATTGAAGCCGCACGTTGCCAGTGCGTCAATAAAATAAAAATACATATGCTGCCAGAGCGTGCTGGAGTCAGAGTACAATAGGCGTAAAAGCCTAGGACTGAATCGTGGCAGATGCATCCACAGATAGTCCCATAAGAATCGTCAGTGTGTCAGTATATCAGACATGTGAAAGCTGGTCGGCCAATCCTTGACTTTTGTCTTGGTGCGGTGGTCCAGTGGAAAGATGCCTGGTTGCTGATGCTATGCGGAGTTGCAGAATGGCGGTTCGATCCCCCGACCGGGAGATGGTGATCAACAAATTAAACTAACGGGTGCATCACTGTCGGCTAAGTTAGCATATGGAAATTGAAGCCGCACGTTGCCAGTGCGTCAATAAAATAAAAATACATATACTGCCAGAGCCGTGCTGGAGTCAGAGTACAATAGGCGTAAAAGCCTAGGATTGATTGTGACAGATGCATCCACAGATAGTCCCATATGAATCGTCAGTGTGTCAGTATATCAGACATGTGAAAGCTGGTCGGACAATCCTTGACTTTTAGTCTTGGTGCGGTGGTCCAGTGGAAAGATGCCTGGTTGCTGATGCTATGCGGAGTTGCAGAATGGCGGCTCGATCCCCCGACCGGGAGATGGTGATCAACAAATTAAACTAACGGGTGCATCACTGTCGGCTAAGTTAGCACATGGAAATTGAAGCCGCACGTTGCCAGTGCGTCAATAAAATAGAAATACATATACTGCCAGAGCCGTGCTGGAGTCAGAGTACAATAGGCGTAAAAGCCTAGGATTGATTGTGACAGATGCATCCACAGATAGTCCCATATGAATCATCAGTGTGTCAGTATATCAGACATGTGAAAGCTGGTCGGCCAATCCTTGACTTTTAGTCTTGGTGCGGTGGTCCAGTGGAAAGATGCCTGGTTGCTGATGCTATGCGGAGTTGCAGAATGGCGGTTCGATCCCCCGACCAGGAGATGGTGATCAACAAATTAAACTAACGGGTGCATCACTGTCGGCTAAGTTAGCACATGGAAATTGAAGCCGCACGTTGCCAGTGCGTCAATAAAATAAAAATACATATACTGCCAGAGCCGTGCTGGAGTCAGAGTACAATAGGCGTAAAAGCCTAGGATTGATTGTGACAGATGCATCCACAGATAGTCCCATATGAATCGTCAGTGTGTCAGTATATCAGACATGTGAAAGCTGGTCGGCCAATCCTTGACTTTTAGTCTTGGTGCGGTGGTCCAGTGGAAAGATGCCTGGTTACTGATGCTATGCGGAGTTGCAGAATGGCGGTTCGATCCCCCGACCGGGAGATGGTGATCAACAAATTAAACTAACGGGTGCATCACTGTCGGCTAAGTTAGCACAATGAAATTGAAGCCGCACGTTGCCAGTGCGTCAATAAAATAAAAATACATATACTGCCAGAGCCGTGCTGGAGTCAGAGTACAATAGGCGTAAAAGCCTAGGATTGATTGTGACAGATGCATCCACAGATAGTCCCATATGAATCGTCAGTGTGTCAGTATATCAGACATATGAAAGCTGGTCGGCCAATCCTTGACTTTTAGTCATGGTGCGGTGGTCCAGTGGAAAGATGCCTGGTTGCTGATGCTATGCGGAGTTGCAGAATGGCGGTTCGATCCCCCGACCAGGAGATGGTGATCAACAAATTAAACTAACGCGTGCATCACTGTCGGCTAAGTTAGCACATGGAAATTGAAGCCGCACGTTGCCAGTGCGTCAATAAAATAAAAATACATATACTGCCAGAGCCGTGCTGGAGTCAGAGTACAATAGGCGTAAAAGCCTAGGATTGATTGTGACAGATGCATCCACAGATAGTCCCATATGAATCGTCAGTGTGTCAGTATATCAGACATGTGAAAGCTGGTCGGCCAATCCTTGACTTTTAGTCTTGGTGCGGTGGTCCAGTGGAAAGATGCCTGGTTGCTGATGCTATGCGGAGTTGCAGAATGGCGGTTCGATCCCCCGACCGGGAGATGGTGATCAACAAATTAAACTAACGGGTGCATCACTGTCGGCTAAGTTAGCACATGGAAATTGAAGCCGCACGTTGCCAGTGCGTCAATAAAATAAAAATACATATACTGCCAGAGCCGTGCTGGAGTCAGAGTACAATAGGCGTAAAAGCCTAGGATTGATTGTGACAGATGCATCCACAGATAGTCCCATATGAATCGTCGGTGTGTCAGTATATCAGACATGTGAAAGCTGGTCGGCCAATCCTTGACTTTTGTCTTGGTGCGGTGGTCCAGTGGAAAGATGCCTGGTTGCTGATGCTATGCGGAGTTGCAGAATGGCGGTTCGATCTCCCGACCAGGAGATGGTGATCAACAAATTAAACTAATGGGTGCATCACTGTCGGCTAAGTTAGCACATGGAAATTGAAGCCGCACGTTGCCAGTGCGTCAATAAAATAAAAATACATATGCTGCCAGAGCGTGCTGGAGTCAGAGTACAATAGGCGTAAAAGCCTAGGACTGAATCGTGGCAGATGCATCCACAGATAGTCCCATAAGAATCGTCAGTGTGTCAGTATATCAGACATGTGAAAGCTGGTCGGCCAATCCTTGACTTTTGTCTTGGTGCGGTGGTCCAGTGGAAAGATGCCTGGTTGCTGATGCTATGCGGAGTTGCAGAATGGCGGTTCGATCCCCCGACCGGGAGATGGTGATCAACAAATTAAACTAACGGGTGCATCACTGTCGGCTAAGTTAGCATATGGAAATTGAAGCCGCACGTTGCCAGTGCGTCAATAAAATAAAAATACATATACTGCCAGAGCCGTGCTGGAGTCAGAGTACAATAGGCGTAAAAGCCTAGGATTGATTGTGACAGATGCATCCACAGATAGTCCCATATGAATCGTCAGTGTGTCAGTATATCAGACATGTGAAAGCTGGTCGGACAATCCTTGACTTTTAGTCTTGGTGCGGTGGTCCAGTGGAAAGATGCCTGGTTGCTGATGCTATGCGGAGTTGCAGAATGGCGGCTCGATCCCCCGACCGGGAGATGGTGATCAACAAATTAAACTAACGGGTGCATCACTGTCGGCTAAGTTAGCACATGGAAATTGAAGCCGCACGTTGCCAGTGCGTCAATAAAATAGAAATACATATACTGCCAGAGCCGTGCTGGAGTCAGAGTACAATAGGCGTAAAAGCCTAAGATTGATTGTGACAGATGCATCCACAGATAGTCCCATATGAATCATCAGTGTGTCAGTATATCAGACATGTGAAAGCTGGTCGGCCAATCCTTGACTTTTAGTCTTGGTGCGGTGGTCCAGTGGAAAGATGCCTGGTTGCTGATGCTATGCGGAGTTGCAGAATGGCGGTTCGATCCCCCGACCAGGAGATGGTGATCAACAAATTAAACTAACGGGTGCATCACTGTCGGCTAAGTTAGCACATGGAAATTGAAGCCGCACGTTGCCAGTGCGTCAATAAAATAAAAATACATATACTGCCAGAGCCGTGCTGGAGTCAGAGTACAATAGGCGTAAAAGCCTAGGATTGATTGTGACAGATGCATCCACAGATAGTCCCATATGAATCGTCAGTGTGTCAGTATATCAGACATGTGAAAGCTGGTCGGCCAATCCTTGACTTTTAGTCTTGGTGCGGTGGTCCAGTGGAAAGATGCCTGGTTACTGATGCTATGCGGAGTTGCAGAATGGCGGTTCGATCCCCCGACCGGGAGATGGTGATCAACAAATTAAACTAACGGGTGCATCACTGTCGGCTAAGTTAGCACAATGAAATTGAAGCCGCACGTTGCCAGTGCGTCAATAAAATAAAAATACATATACTGCCAGAGCCGTGCTGGAGTCAGAGTACAATAGGCGTAAAAGCCTAGGATTGATTGTGACAGATGCATCCACAGATAGTCCCATATGAATCGTCAGTGTGTCAGTATATCAGACATATGAAAGCTGGTCGGCCAATCCTTGACTTTTAGTCATGGTGCGGTGGTCCAGTGGAAAGATGCCTGGTTGCTGATGCTATGCGGAGTTGCAGAATGGCGGTTCGATCCCCCGACCAGGAGATGGTGATCAACAAATTAAACTAACGCGTGCATCACTGTCGGCTAAGTTAGCACATGGAAATTGAAGCCGCACGTTGCCAGTGCGTCAATAAAATAAAAATACATATACTGCCAGAGCCGTGCTGGAGTCAGAGTACAATAGGCGTAAAAGCCTAGGATTGATTGTGACAGATGCATCCACAGATAGTCCCATATGAATCGTCAGTGTGTCAGTATATCAGACATGTGAAAGCTGGTCGGCCAATCCTTGACTTTTAGTCTTGGTGCGGTGGTCCAGTGGAAAGATGCCTGGTTGCTGATGCTATGCGGAGTTGCAGAATGGCGGTTCGATCCCCCGACCGGGAGATGGTGATCAACAAATTAAACTAACGGGTGCATCACTGTCGGCTAAGTTAGCACATGGAAATTGAAGCCGCACGTTGCCAGTGCGTCAATAAAATAAAAATACATATACTGCCAGAGCCGTGCTGGAGTCAGAGTACAATAGGCGTAAAAGCCTAGGATTGATTGTGACAGATGCATCCACAGATAGTCCCATATGAATCGTCGGTGTGTCAGTATATCAGACATGTGAAAGCTGGTAGGCCAATCCTTGACTTTTGTCTTGGTGCGGTGGTCCAGTGGAAAGATGCCTGGTTGCTGATGCTATGCGGAGTTGCAGAATGGCGGTTCGATCTCCCGACCAGGAGATGGTGATCAACAAATTAAACTAATGGGTGCATCACTGTCGGCTAAGTTAGCACATGGAAATTGAAGCCGCACGTTGCCAGTGCGTCAATAAAATAAAAATACATATGCTGCCAGAGCCATGCTGGAGTCAGAGTACAATAGGCGTAAAAGCCTAGGACTGAATCGTGGCAGATGCATCCCCAGATAGTCCCATAAGAATCGTCAGTGTGTCAGTATATCAGACATGTGAAAGCTGGTCGGCCAATCCTTGACTTTTGTCTTGGTGCGGTGGTCCAGTGGAAAGATGCCTGGTTGCTGATGCTATGCGGAGTTGCAGAATGGCGGTTCGATCCCCCGACCAGGAGATGGTGATCAACAAATTAAACTAATGGGTGCATCACTGTCGGCTAAGTTATCACATGGAAATTGAAGCCGCACGTTGCCAGTGCGTCAATAAAATAAAAATACATACATACATACATGGTGATCAACAAATTAAACTAATGGGTGCATGGCTGTCGGCTAAATTAGCACATGGAAATTGAAGCCGCACGTTGCCAGTGCGTCAATAAAATAAAAATACATATACTGCCAGAGCCGTGCTGGAGTCAGAGTACAATAGGCGTAAAAGCCTAGGATTGATTGTGACAGATGCATCCACAGATAGTCCCATATGAATCGTCAGTGTGTCAGTATATCAGACATGTGAAAGCTGGTCGGCCAATCCTTGACTTTTAGTCTTTGTGCGGTGGTCCAGTGGAAAGATGCCTGGTTGCTGATGCTATGCGGAGTTGCAGAATGGCGGTTCGATCCCCCGACCAGGAGATGGTGATCAACAAATTAAACTAATGGGTGCATCACTGTCGGCTAAGTTAGCACATGGAAATTGAAGCCGCACGTTGCCAGTGCGTCAATAAAATAAAAATACATACATACATACATGGTGATCAACAAATTAAACTAATGGGTGCATGGCTGTCGGCTAAATTAGCACATGGAAATTGAAGCCGCACGTTGCCAGTGCGTCAATAAAATAAAAATACATATACTGCCAGAGCCGTGCTGGAGTCAGAGTACAATAGGCGTAAAAGCCTAGGATTGATTGTGACAGATGCATCCACAGATAGTCCCATATGAATCGTCAGTGTGTCAGTATATCAGACATGTGAAAGCTGGTCGGCCAATCCTTGACTTTTAGTCTTGGTGCGGTGGTCCAGTGGAAAGATGCCTGGTTGCTGATGCTATGCGGAGTTGCAGAATGGCGGTTCGATCCCCCGACCAGGAGATGGTGATCAACAAATTAAACTAACGGGTGCATCACTGTCGGCTAAGTTAGCACATGGAAATTGAAGCCGCACGTTGCCAGTGCGTCAATAAAATAAAAATACATATACTGCCAGAGCCGTGCTGGAGTCAGAGTACAATAGGCGTAAAAGCCTAGGATTGATTGTGACAGATGCATCCACAGATAGTCCCATATGAATCGTCAGTGTGTCAGTATATCAGACATGTGAAAGCTGGTCGGCCAATCCTTGACTTTTAGTCTTGGTGCGGTGGTCCAGTGGAAAGATGCCTGGTTACTGATGCTATGCGGAGTTGCAGAATGGCGGTTCGATCCCCCGACCGGGAGATGGTGATCAACAAATTAAACTAACGGGTGCATCACTGTCGGCTAAGTTAGCACAATGAAATTGAAGCCGCACGTTGCCAGTGCGTCAATAAAATAAAAATACATATACTGCCAGAGCCGTGCTGGAGTCAGAGTACAATAGGCGTAAAAGCCTAGGATTGATTGTGACAGATGCATCCACAGATAGTCCCATATGAATCGTCAGTGTGTCAGTATATCAGACATATGAAAGCTGGTCGGCCAATCCTTGACTTTTAGTCATGGTGCGGTGGTCCAGTGGAAAGATGCCTGGTTGCTGATGCTATGCGGAGTTGCAGAATGGCGGTTCGATCCCCCGACCAGGAGATGGTGATCAACAAATTAAACTAACGCGTGCATCACTGTCGGCTAAGTTAGCACATGGAAATTGAAGCCGCACGTTGCCAGTGCGTCAATAAAATAAAAATACATATACTGCCAGAGCCGTGCTGGAGTCAGAGTACAATAGGCGTAAAAGCCTAGGATTGATTGTGACAGATGCATCCACAGATAGTCCCATATGAATCGTCAGTGTGTCAGTATATCAGACATGTGAAAGCTGGTCGGCCAATCCTTGACTTTTAGTCTTGGTGCGGTGGTCCAGTGGAAAGATGCCTGGTTGCTGATGCTATGCGGAGTTGCAGAATGGCGGTTCGATCCCCCGACCGGGAGATGGTGATCAACAAATTAAACTAACGGGTGCATCACTGTCGGCTAAGTTAGCACATGGAAATTGAAGCCGCACGTTGCCAGTGCGTCAATAAAATAAAAATACATATACTGCCAGAGCCGTGCTGGAGTCAGAGTACAATAGGCGTAAAAGCCTAGGATTGATTGTGACAGATGCATCCACAGATAGTCCCATATGAATCGTCGGTGTGTCAGTATATCAGACATGTGAAAGCTGGTAGGCCAATCCTTGACTTTTGTCTTGGTGCGGTGGTCCAGTGGAAAGATGCCTGGTTGCTGATGCTATGCGGAGTTGCAGAATGGCGGTTCGATCTCCCGACCAGGAGATGGTGATCAACAAATTAAACTAATGGGTGCATCACTGTCGGCTAAGTTAGCACATGGAAATTGAAGCCGCACGTTGCCAGTGCGTCAATAAAATAAAAATACATATGCTGCCAGAGCCATGCTGGAGTCAGAGTACAATAGGCGTAAAAGCCTAGGACTGAATCGTGGCAGATGCATCCCCAGATAGTCCCATAAGAATCGTCAGTGTGTCAGTATATCAGACATGTGAAAGCTGGTCGGCCAATCCTTGACTTTTGTCTTGGTGCGGTGGTCCAGTGGAAAGATGCCTGGTTGCTGATGCTATGCGGAGTTGCAGAATGGCGGTTCGATCCCCCGACCAGGAGATGGTGATCAACAAATTAAACTAATGGGTGCATCACTGTCGGCTAAGTTATCACATGGAAATTGAAGCCGCACGTTGCCAGTGCGTCAATAAAATAAAAATACATACATACATACATGGTGATCAACAAATTAAACTAATGGGTGCATGGCTGTCGGCTAAATTAGCACATGGAAATTGAAGCCGCACGTTGCCAGTGCGTCAATAAAATAAAAATACATATACTGCCAGAGCCGTGCTGGAGTCAGAGTACAATAGGCGTAAAAGCCTAGGATTGATTGTGACAGATGCATCCACAGATAGTCCCATATGAATCGTCAGTGTGTCAGTATATCAGACATGTGAAAGCTGGTCGGCCAATCCTTGACTTTTAGTCTTTGTGCGGTGGTCCAGTGGAAAGATGCCTGGTTGCTGATGCTATGCGGAGTTGCAGAATGGCGGTTCGATCCCCCGACCAGGAGATGGTGATCAACAAATTAAACTAATGGGTGCATCACTGTCGGCTAAGTTAGCACATGGAAATTGAAGCCGCACGTTGCCAGTGCGTCAATAAAATAAAAATACATACATACATACATGGTGATCAACAAATTAAACTAATGGGTGCATGGCTGTCGGCTAAATTAGCACATGGAAATTGAAGCCGCACGTTGCCAGTGCGTCAATAAAATAAAAATACATATACTGCCAGAGCCGTGCTGGAGTCAGAGTACAATAGGCGTAAAAGCCTAGGATTGATTGTGACAGATGCATCCACAGATAGTCCCATATGAATCGTCAGTGTGTCAGTATATCAGACATGTGAAAGCTGGTCGGCCAATCCTTGACTTTTGTCTTGGTGCGTTGGTCCAGTGGAAAGATGCCTGGTTGCTGATGCTATGCGGAGTTGCAGAATGGCGGTTCGATCCCCCGACCAGGAGATGGTGATCAACAAATTAAACTAATGGGTGCATCACTGTCGGCTAAGTTAGCACATGGAAATTGAAGCCGCACGTTGCCAGTGCGTCAATAAAATAAAAATACATAAATACATACATGGTGATCAACAAATTAAACTAATGGGTGCATGGCTGTCGGCTAAATTAGCACATGGAAATTGAAGCCGCACGTTGCCAGTGCGTCAATAAAATAAAAATACATATACTGCCAGAGCCGTGCTGGAGTCAGAGTACAATAGGCGTAAAAGCCTAGGATTGATTGTGACAGATGCATCCACAGATAGTCCCATATGAATCGTCAGTGTGTCAGTATATCAGACATGTGAAAGCTGGTCGGCCAATCCTTGACTTTTGTCTTGGTGCGGTGGTCCAGTGGAAAGATGCCTGGTTGCTGATGCTATGCGGAGTTGCAGAATGGCGGTTCGATCTCCCGACCAGGAGATGGTGATCAACAAATTAAACTAATGGGTGCATCACTGTCGGCTAAGTTAGCACATGGAAATTGAAGCCGCACGTTGCCAGTGCGTCAATAAAATAAAAATACATATGCTGCCAGAGCCGTGCTGGAGTCAGAGTACAATAGGCGTAAAAGCCTAGGACTGAATCGTGGCAGATGCATCCACAGATAGTCCCATAAGAATCGTCAGTGTGTCAGTATATCAGACATGTGAAAGCTGGTCGGCCAATCCTTGACTTTTGTCTTGGTGCGGTGGTCCAGTGGAAAGATGCCTGGTTGCTGATGCTATGCGGAGTTGCAGAATGGCGGTTCGATCCCCCGACCAGGAGATGGTGATCAACAAATTAAACTAATGGGTGCATCACTGTCGGCTAAGTTAGCACATGGAAATTGAAGCCGCACGTTGCCAGTGCGTCAATAAAATAAAAATACATACATACATACATGGTGATCAACAAATTAAACTAATGGGTGCATGGCTGTCGGCTAAATTAGCACATGGAAATTGAAGCCGCACGTTGCCAGTGCGTCAATAAAATAAAAATACATATACTGCCAGAGCCGTGCTGGAGTCAGAGTACAATAGGCGTAAAAGCCTAGGATTGATTGTGACAGATGCATCCACAGATAGTCCCATATGAATCGTCAGTGTGTCAGTATATCAGACATGTGAAAGCTGGTCGGCCAATCCTTGACTTTTGTCTTGGTGCGGTGGTCCAGTGGGAAGATGCCTGGTTGCTGATGCTATGCGGAGTTGCAGAATGGCGGTTCGATCCCCCGACCAGGAGATGGTGATCAACAAATTAAACTAATGGGTGCATCACTGTCGGCTAAGTTAGCACATGGAAATTGAAGCCGCACGTTGCCAGTGCGTCAATAAAATAAAAATACATATGCTGCCAGAGCCGTGCTGGAGTCAGAGTACAATAGGCGTAAAAGCCTAGGATTGATTGTGACAGATGCATCCACAGATAGTCCCATATGAATCGTCAGTGTGTCAGTATATCAGACATGTGAAAGCTGGTCAGCCAATCCTTGACTTTTAGTCATGGTGCGGTGGTCCAGTGGAAAGATGCCTGGTTGCTGATGCTATGCGGAGTTGCAGAATGGCGGTTCGATCCCCCGACCAGGAGATGGTGATCAACAAATTAAACTAACGCGTGCATCACTGTCGGCTAAGTTAGCACATGGAAATTGAAGCCGCACGTTGCCAGTGCGTCAATAAAATAAAAATACATATACTGCCAGAGCCGTGCTGGAGTCAGAGTACAATAGGCGTAAAAGCCTAGGATTGATTGAGACAGATGCATCCACAGATAGTCCCATATGAATCGTCAGTGTGTCAGTATATCAGACATGTGAAAGCTGGTCGGCCAATCCTTGACTTTTAGTCTTGGTGCGGTGGTCCAGTGGAAAGATGCCTGGTTGCTGATGCTATGCGGAGTTGCAGAATGGCGGTTCGATCCCCCGACCGGGAGATGGTGATCAACAAATTAAACTAACGGCTGCATCACTGTCGGCTAAGTTAGCACATGGAAATTGAAGCCGCACGTTGCCAGTGCGTCAATAAAATAAAAATACATATACTGCCAGAGCCGTGCTGGAGTCAGAGTACAATAGGCGTAAAAGCCTAGGATTGATTGTGACAGATGCATCCACAGATAGTCCCATATGAATCGTCAGTGTGTCAGTATATCAGACATGTGAAAGCTGGTAGGCCAATCCTTGACTTTTGTCTTGGTGCGGTGGTCCAGTGGAAAGATGCCTGGTTGCTGATGCTATGCGGAGTTGCAGAATGGCGGTTCAATCTCCCGACCAGGAGATGGTGATCAACAAATTAAACTAATGGGTGCATCACTGTCGGCTAAGTTAGCACATGGAAATTGAAGCCGCACGTTGCCAGTGCGTCAATAAAATAAAAATACATATGCTGCCAGAGCCGTGCTGGAGTCAGAGTACAATAGGCGTAAAAGCCTAGGACTGAATCGTGGCAGATGCATCCCCAGATAGTCCCATAAGAATCGTCAGTGTGTCAGTATATCAGACATGTGAAAGCTGGTCGGCCAATCCTTGACTTTTGTCTTGGTGCGGTGGTCCAGTGGAAAGATGCCTGGTTGCTGATGCTATGCGGAGTTGCAGAATGGCGGTTCGATCCCCCGACCAGGAGATGGTGATCAACAAATTAAACTAATGGGTGCATCACTGTCGGCTAAGTTAGCACATGGAAATTGAAGCCGCACGTTGCCAGTGCGTCAATAAAATAAAAATACATACATACATACATGGTGATCAACAAATTAAACTAATGGGTGCATGGCTGTCGGCTAAATTAGCACATGGAAATTGAAGCCGCACGTTGCCAGTGCGTCAATAAAATAAAAATACATATACTGCCAGAGCCGTGCTGGAGTCAGAGTACAATAGGCGTAAAAGCCTAGGATTGATTGTGACAGATGCATCCACAGATAGTCCCATATGAATCGTCAGTGTGTCAGTATATCAGACATGTGAAAGCTGGTCGGCCAATCCTTGACTTTTGTCTTGGTGCGGTGGTCCAGTGGGAAGATGCCTGGTTGCTGATGCTATGCGGAGTTGCAGAATGGCGGTTCGATCTCCCGACCAGGAGATGGTGATCAACAAATTAAACTAATGGGTGCATCACTGTCGGCTAAGTTAGCACATGGAAATTGAAGCCGCACGTTGCCAGTGCGTCAATAAAATAAAAATACATATGCTGCCAGAGCCGTGCTGGAGTCAGAGTACAATAGGCGTAAAAGCCTAGGATTGATTGTGACAGATGCATCCACAGATAGTCCCATATGAATCGTCAGTGTGTCAGTATATCAGACATGTGAAAGCTGGTCGGCCAATCCTTGACTTTTAGTCTTGGTGCGGTGGTCCAGTGGAAAGATGCCTGGTTGCTGATGCTATGCGGAGTTGCAGAATGGCGGTTCGATCCCCCGACCAGGAGATGGTGATCAACAAATTAAACTAATGGGTGCATCACTGTCGGCTAAGTTAGCACATGGAAATTGAAGCCGCACGTTGCCAGTGCGTCAATAAAATAAAAATACATACATACATACATGGTGATCAACAAATTAAACTAATGGGTGCATGGCTGTCGGCTAAACTAGCACATGGAAATTGAAGCCGCACGTTGCCAGTGCGTCAATAAAATAAAAATACATATACTGCCAGAGCCGTGCTGGAGTCAGAGTACAATAGGCGTAAAAGCCTAGGATTGATTGTGACAGATGCATCCACAGATAGTCCCATATGAATCGTCAGTGTGTCAGTATATCAGACATGTGAAAGCTGGTCGGCCAATCCTTGACTTTTGTCTTGGTGCGTTGGTCCAGTGGAAAGATGCCTGGTTGCTGATGCTATGCGGAGTTGCAGAATGGCGGTTCGATCCCCCGACCAGGAGATGGTGATCAACAAATTAAACTAATGGGTGCATCACTGTCGGCTAAGTTAGCACATGGAAATTGAAGCCGCACGTTGCCAGTGCGTCAATAAAATAAAAATACATACATACATACATACATGGTGATCAACAAATTAAACTAATGGGTGCATGGCTGTCGGCTAAATTAGCACATGGAAATTGAAGCCGCATGTTGCCAGTGCGTCAATAAAATAAAAATACATATACTGCCAGAGCCGTGCTGGAGTCAGAGTACAATAGGCGTAAAAGCCTAGGATTGATTGTGAAAGATGCATCCACAGATAGTCCCATATGAATCGTCAGTGTGTCAGTATATCAAACATGTGAAAGCTGGTCGGCCAATCCTTGATTTTAGTCTTGGTGCGGTGGTCCAGTGGAAAGATGCCTGGTTGCTGATGCTATGCGGAGTTGCAGGATGACGGTTCGATCCCCCGACCGGGAGATGGTGATCAACAAATTAAACTAACGGGTGCAGCACTGTCGGCTAAGTTAGCACATGGAAATTGAAGCCGCACGTTGCCAGTGCATCAATAAAATAAAAATACATACATACATACTTACATACATACATACATACATACATACATACATACATGGTGATCAACAAATAAAACTAATGGGTGCATGGCTGTCGGCAAAATTAGCACATGGAAATTGAAGCCGCACGTTGCCAGTGCGTCAATAAAATAAAAATACATATACTGCCAGAGCCGTGCTGGAGTCAGAGTACAATAGGCGTAAAAGCCTAGGATTGATTGTGACAGATGCATCCACAGATAGTCCCATATGAATCGTCAGTGTGTCAGTATATCAGACATGTGAAAGCTGGTCGGCCAATCCTTGATTTTAGTCTTGGTGCGGTGGTCCAGTGGAAAGATGCCTGGTTGCTGATGCTATGCGGAGTTGCAGGATGACGGTTCGATCCCCCGACCGGGAGATGGTGATCAACAAATTAAACTAACGGGTGCAGTACTGTCGGCTAAGTTAGCACATGGAAATTGAAGCCGCACGTTGCCAGTGCATCAATAAAATAAAAATACATACATACATACTTACATACATACATACATACATACATGGTGATCAACAAATTAAACTAATGGGTGCATGGCTGTCGGCAAAATTAGCACATGGAAATTGAAGCCGCACGTTGCCAGTGCGTCAATAAAATAAAAATACATATACTGCCAGAGCCGTGCTGGAGTCAGAGTACAATAGGCGTAAAAGCCTAGGATTGATTGTGACAGATGCATCCACAGATAGTCCCATATGAATCGTCAGTGTGTCAGTATATCAGACATGTGAAAGCTGGTCGGCCAATCCTTGACTTTTGTCTTGGTGCGGTGGTCCAGTGGAAAGATGCCTGGTTGCTGATGCTATGCGGAGTTGCAGAATGGCGGTTCGATCTCCCGACCAGGAGATGGTGATCAACAAATTAAACTAATGGGTGCATCACTGTCGGCTAAGTTAGCACATGGAAATTGAAGCCGCACGTTGCCAGTGCGTCAATAAAATAAAAATACATATGCTGCCAGAGCCGTGCTGGAGTCAGAGTACAATAGGCGTAAAAGCCTAGGATTGATTGTGACAGATGCATCCACAGATAGTCCCATATGAATCGTCAGTGTGTCAGTATATCAGACATGTGAAAGCTGGTCGGCCAATCCTTGACTTTTAGTCATGGTGCGGTGGTCCAGTGGAAAGATGCCTGGTTGCTGATGCTATGCGGAGTTGCAGAATGGCGGTTCGATCCCCCGACCAGGAGATGGTGATCAACAAATTAAACTAACGCGTGCATCACTGTCGGCTAAGTTAGCACATGGAAATTGAAGCCGCACGTTGCCAGTGCGTCAATAAAATAAAAATACATATACTGCCAGAGCCGTGCTGGAGTCAGAGTACAATAGGCGTAAAAGCCTAGGATTGATTGTGACAGATGCATCCACAGATAGTCCCATATGAATCGTCAGTGTGTCAGTATATCAGACATGTGAAAGCTGGTCGGCCAATCCTTGACTTTTAGTCTTGGTGCGGTGGTCCAGTGGAAATATGCCTGGTTGCTGATGCTATGCGGAGTTGCAGAATGGCGGTTCGATCCCCCGACCGGGAGATGGTGATCAACAAATTAAACTAACGGGTGCATCACTGTCGGCTAATTTAGCACATGGAAATTGAAGCCGCACGTTGCCAGTGCGTCAATAAAATAAAAATACATATACTGCCAGAGCCGTGCTGGAGTCAGAGTACAATAGGCGTAAAAGCCTAGGATTGATTGTGACAGATGCATCCACAGATAGTCCCATATGAATCGTCAGTGTGTCAGTATATCAGACATGTGAAAGCTGGTCGGCCAATCCTTGACTTTTGTCTTGGTGCGGTGGTCCAGTGGAAAGATGCCTGGTTGCTGATGCTATGCGGAGTTGCAGAATGGCGGTTCGATCTCCCGACCAGGAGATGGTGATCAACAAATTAAACTAATGGGTGCATCACTGTCGGCTAAGTTAGCACATGGAAATTGAAGCCGCACGTTGCCAGTGCGTCAATAAAATAAAAATACATATGCTGCCAGAGCCGTGCTGGAATCAGAGTACAATAGGCGTAAAAGCCTAGGACTGAATCGTGGCAGATGCATCCACAGATAGTCCCATAAGAATCGTCAGTGTGTCAGTATATCAGACATGTGAAAGCTGGTCGGCCAATCCTTGACTTTTGTCTTGGTGCGGTGGTCCCGTGGAAAGATGCCTGGTTGCTGATGCTATGCGGAGTTGCAGAATGGCGGTTCGATCCCCCGACCAGGAGATGGTGATCAACAAATTAAACTAATGGGTGCATCACTGTCGGCTAAGTTAGCACATGGAAATTGAAGCCGCACGTTGCCAGTGCGTCAATAAAATAAAAATACATACATACATACATGGTGATCAACAAATTAAACTAATGGGTGCATGGCTGTCGGCTAAATTAGCACATGGAAATTGAAGCCGCACGTTGCCAGTGCGTCAATAAAATAAAAATACATATACTGCCAGAGCCGTGCTGGAGTCAGAGTACAATAGGCGTAAAAGCCTAGGATTGATTGTGACAGATGCATCCACAGATAGTCCCATATGAATCGTCAGTGTGTCAGTATATCAGACATGTGAAAGCTGGTCGGCCAATCCTTGACTTTTGTCTTGGTGCGGTGGTCCAGTGGGAAGATGCCTGGTTGCTGATGCTATGCGGAGTTGCAGAATGGCGGTTCGATCCCCCGACCAGGAGATGGTGATCAACAAATTAAACTAATGGGTGCATCACTGTCGGCTAAGTTAGCACATGGAAATTGAAGCCGCACGTTGCCAGTGCGTCAATAAAATAAAAATACATATGCTGCCAGAGCCGTGCTGGAGTCAGAGTACAATAGGCGTAAAAGCCTAGGATTGATTGTGACAGATGCATCCACAGATAGTCCCATATGAATCGTCAGTGTGTCAGTATATCAGACATGTGAAAGCTGGTCGGCCAATCCTTGACTTTTAGTCTTGGTGCGGTGGTCCAGTGGAAAGATGCCTGGTTGCTGATGCTATGCGGAGTTGCAGAATGGCGGTTCGATCTCCCGACCAGGAGATGGTGATCAACAAATTAAACTAATGGGTGCATCACTGTCGGCTAAGTTAGCACATGGAAATTGAAGCCGCACGTTGCCAGTGCATCAATAAAATAAAAATACATATACTGCCAGAGCCGTGCTGGAGTCAGAGTACAATAGGCGTAAAAGCCTAGGATTGATTGTGACAGATGCATCCACAGATAGTCCCATATGAATCGTCAGTGTGTCAGTATATCAGACATGTGAAAGCTGGTCGGCCAATCCTTGACTTTTAGTCTTGGTGCGGTGGTCCAGTGGAAAGATGCCTGGTTACTGATGCTATGCGGAGTTGCAGAATGGCGGTTCGATCCCCCGACCGGGAGATGGTGATCAACAAATTAAACTAACGGGTGCATCACTGTCGGCTAAGTTAGCACATGGAAATTGAAGCCGCACGTTGCCAGTGCGTCAATAAAATAAAAATACATATACTGCCAGAGCCGTGCTGGAGTCAGAGTACAATAGGCGTAAAAGCCTAGGATTGATTGTGACAGATGCATCCACAGATAGTCCCATATGAATCGTCAGTGTGTCAGTATATCAGACATGTGAAAGCTGGTCGGCCAATCCTTGACTTTTAGTCTTGGTGCGGTGGTCCTGTGGAAAGATGCCTGGTTGCTGATGCTATGCGGAGTTGCAGAATGGCGGTTCGATCCCCCGACCGGGAGATGGTGATCAACAAATTAAACTAACGGGTGCATCACTGTCGGCTAAGTTAGCACATGGAAATTGAAGCCGCACGTTGCCAGTGCGTCAATAAAATAAAAATACATATACTGCCAGAGCCGTGCTGGAGTCACAGTACAATAGGCGTAAAAGCCTAGGATTGATTGTGACAGATGCATCCACAGATAGTCCCATATGAATCGTCAGTGTGTCAGTATATCAGACATGTGAAAGCTGGTCGGCCAATCCTTGACTTTTAGTCTTGGTGCGGTGGTCCAGTGGAAAGATGCCTGGTTGCTGATGCTATGCGGAGTTGCAGAATGGCGGTTCGATCTCCCGACCAGGAGATGGTGATCAACAAATTAAACTAATGGGTGCATCACTGTCGGCTAAGTTAGCACATGGAAATTGAAGCCGCACGTTGCCAGTGCATCAATAAAATAAAAATACATATACTGCCAGAGCCGTGCTGGAGTCAGAGTACAATAGGCGTAAAAGCCTAGGATTGATTGTGACAGATGCATCCACAGATAGTCCCATATGAATCGTCAGTGTGTCAGTATATCAGACATGTGAAAGCTGGTCGGCCAATCCTTGACTTTTAGTCTTGGTGCGGTGGTCCAGTGGAAAGATGCCTGGTTACTGATGCTATGCGGAGTTGCAGAATGGCGGTTCGATCCCCCGACCGGGAGATGGTGATCAACAAATTAAACTAACGGGTGCATCACTGTCGGCTAAGTTAGCACATGGAAATTGAAGCCGCACGTTGCCAGTGCGTCAATAAAATAAAAATACATATACTGCCAGAGCCGTGCTGGAGTCAGAGTACAATAGGCGTAAAAGCCTAGGATTGATTGTGACAGATGCATCCACAGATAGTCCCATATGAATCGTCAGTGTGTCAGTATATCAGACATGTGAAAGCTGGTCGGCCAATCCTTGACTTTTAGTCTTGGTGCGGTGGTCCTGTGGAAAGATGCCTGGTTGCTGATGCTATGCGGAGTTGCAGAATGGCGGTTCGATCCCCCGACCGGGAGATGGTGATCAACAAATTAAACTAACGGGTGCATCACTGTCGGCTAAGTTAGCACATGGAAATTGAAGCCGCACGTTGCCAGTGCGTCAATAAAATAAAAATACATATACTGCCAGAGCCGTGCTGGAGTCACAGTACAATAGGCGTAAAAAGCCTAGGACTGAATCGTGGCAGATGCATCCACAGATAGTCCCATATGAATCGTCAGTGTGTCAGTATATCAGACATCTGAAAACTGGTCGGCCAAACCTAGACTTTTGTCTTGGCGCGGTGGTCCAGTGGAAAGATGTCTGGTTGCTGAGGCTATGCGGAGTTGCAGAATGGCGGTTCGATCCCCCGACCGGGAGATGGTGATCAACAAATTAAACTAATGGGTGCATGACTGTCGGCTAAGTTAGCTCATGGAAATTGAAGCCGCACGTTGCCAGTGCGGCAATAAAATAAAAATACATATACTGCCAGAGCCGTGCTGGAGTCAGAGTACAATAGGCGTAAAAGCCTAGGATTGATTGTGACAGATGCATCCACAGATAGTCCCATATGAATCGTCAGTGTGTCAGTATATCAGACATGTGAAAGCTGGTCGGCCAATCCTTGACTTTTAGTCTTGGTGCGGTGGTCCAGTGGAAAGATGCCTGGTTACTGATGCTATGCGGAGTTGCAGAATGGCGGTTCGATCCCCCGACCGGGAGATGGTGATCAACAAATTAAACTAACGGGGGCATCACTGTCGGCTAAGTTAGCACATGGAAATTGAAGCCGCACGTTGCCAGTGCGTCAATAAAATAAAAATACATATACTGCCAGAGCCGTGCTGGAGTCAGAGTACAATAGGCGTAAAAGCCTAGGATTGATTGTGACAGATGCATCCACAGATAGTCCCATATGAATCGTCAGTGTGTCAGTATATCAGACATGTGAAAGCTGGTCGGCCAATCCTTGACTTTTAGTCATGGTGCGGTGGTCCAGTGGAAAGATGCCTGGTTGCTGATGCTATGCGGAGTTGCAGAATGGCGGTTCGATCCCCCGACCGGGAGATGGTGATCAACAAATTAAACTAACGCGTGCATCACTGTCGGCTAAGTTAGCACATGGAAATTGAAGCCGCACGTTGCCAGTGCATCAATAAAATAAAAATACATATACTGCCAGAGCCGTGCTGGAGTCAGAGTACAATAGGCGTAAAAGCCTAGGATTGATTGTGACAGATGCATCCACAGATAGTCCCATATGAATCGTCAGTGTGTCAGTATATCAGACATGTGAAAGCTGGTCGGCCAATCCTTGACTTTTAGTCTTGGTGCGGTGGTCCAGTGGAAAGATGCCTGGTTGCTGATGCTATGCGGAGTTGCAGAATGGCGGCTCGATCCCCCGACCGGGAGATGGTGATCAACAAATTAAACTAACGGGTGCATCACTGTCGGCTAAGTTAGCACATGGAAATTGAAGCCGCACGTTGCCAGTGCGTCAATAAAATAAAAATACATATACTGCCAGAGCCGTGCTGGAGTCACAGTACAATAGGCGTAAAAGCCTAGGATTGATTGTGACAGATGCATCCACAGATAGTCCCATATGAATCGTCAGTGTGTCAGTATATCAGACATCTGAAAACTGGTCGGCCAAACCTAGACTTTTGTCTTGGCGCGGTGGTCCAGTGGAAAGATGTCTGGTTGCTGAGGCTATGCGGAGTTGCAGAATGGCGGTTCGATCCCCCGACCGGGAGATGGTGATCAACAAATTAAACTAATGGGTGCATGACTGTCGGCTAAGTTAGCTCATGGAAATTGAAGCCGCACGTTGCCAGTGCGGCAATAAAATAAAAATACATATACTGCCAGAGCCGTGCTGGAGTCAGAGTACAATAGGCGTAAAAGCCTAGGATTGATTGTGACAGATGCATCCACAGATAGTCCCATATGAATCGTCAGTGTGTCAGTATATCAGACATGTGAAAGCTGGTCGGCCAATCCTTGACTTTTAGTCTTGGTGCGGTGGTCCAGTGGAAAGATGCCTGGTTACTGATGCTATGCGGAGTTGCAGAATGGCGGTTCGATCCCCCGACCGGGAGATGGTGATCAACAAATTAAACTAACGGGGGCATCACTGTCGGCTAAGTTAGCACATGGAAATTGAAGCCGCACGTTGCCAGTGCGTCAATAAAATAAAAATACATATACTGCCAGAGCCGTGCTGGAGTCAGAGTACAATAGGCGTAAAAGCCTAGGATTGATTGTGACAGATGCATCCACAGATAGTCCCATATGAATCGTCAGTGTGTCAGTATATCAGACATGTGAAAGCTGGTCGGCCAATCCTTGACTTTTAGTCATGGTGCGGTGGTCCAGTGGAAAGATGCCTGGTTGCTGATGCTATGCGGAGTTGCAGAATGGCGGTTCGATCCCCCGACCGGGAGATGGTGATCAACAAATTAAACTAACGCGTGCATCACTGTCGGCTAAGTTAGCACATGGAAATTGAAGCCGCACGTTGCCAGTGCGTCAATAAAATAAAAATACATATACTGCCAGAGCCGTGCTGGAGTCAGAGTACAATAGGCGTAAAAGCCTAGGATTGATTGTGACAGATGCATCCACAGATAGTCCCATATGAATCGTCAGTGTGTCAGTATATCAGACATGTGAAAGCTGGTCGGCCAATCCTTGACTTTTAGTCTTGGTGCGGTGGTCCAGTGGAAAGATGCCTGGTTGCTGATGCTATGCGGAGTTGCAGAATGGCGGCTCGATCCCCCGACCGGGAGATGGTGATCAACAAATTAAACTAACGGGTGCATCACTGTCGGCTAAGTTAGCACATGGAAATTGAAGCCGCACGTTGCCAGTGCGTCAATAAAATAAAAATACATATACTGCCAGAGCCGTGCTGGAGTCACAGTACAATAGGCGTAAAAGCCTAGGATTGATTGTGACAGATGCATCCACAGATAGTCCCATATGAATCGTCAGTGTGTCAGTATATCAGACATCTGAAAACTGGTCGGCCAAACCTAGACTTTTGTCTTGGCGCGGTGGTCCAGTGGAAAGATGTCTGGTTGCTGAGGCTATGCGGAGTTGCAGAATGGCGGTTCGATCCCCCGACCGGGAGATGGTGATCAACAAATTAAACTAATGGGTGCATGACTGTCGGCTAAGTTAGCTCATGGAAATTGAAGCCGCACGTTGCCAGTGCGGCAATAAAATAAAAATACATACATACATACATACATACATACGCGTACAGTCATATATCCCACACACTGTAACCTGCGTGCGTGGGTGTGCACGTACGGACATTTACGCCACGCACACATCCGTGCGGATGCATGCACACACACGCGTGGCGCGCACACGCTGGCGTGTTGTTGATGTGTTGCGCCACTAGGTAGCAAAATAGTGTTCGCTACATTAGTGGTCATTGCCTGTGTGCAATCTGGCGGCCGTCAGGTCAAATTGTCTAACTTGAAAATCATGTTTCTGAAAAGTGTTGCTTTTGCTGTTCGGTTTAACTTTTGACCCCAAAATTGGCATACGTTCGCGACTCACGGGCACGCGTCCAAGTTTGAAGAAGATCCCTCCAGTTGCACCAGCATTATTGGAAAACGTTGGTTATATCCGAATTAACAAGCCATTGCTTGTGGTGACCTTTGACCTCCAATGAATATGGTGCCTCTACTTATTATGGCCGGTTCTGAGGTGAAGCATAAGCTCATAGGCAGCAACAGCTCCATGCTGAAATAACTTTCAAAATATCGAACTGAATATTTATTAAATTGAAAATAAGGTTTTGAATCCGTCCTTCTCGTTCCATTGGTGAAACAAAGAAGTCATCGATTGTAACACGTTGCAACGGTATGACTAATGTTTCCTACACGAGCGCGTGCGTGTGTGTTTATGTGCGTGTACGTGTGCGTGTGCGTGTGCGTGTGTACTTATTCATGTGAATAGTGCGAGATAATAGCCTATTAGGCGTTTCTTAGATCACGTTCTAAGCAATATCTTAAAATTTTCGCATAAATTGTGGCGAAATCACGCTAAGCTTATCCGGCAATTGGATATAAATCCTCATTACCGAACAACACGATCTACCGGCTGGAAGCACTTAATATTAATTATGTAAATCTGCGTGCAAAAAGGCCGACCAATGGACGTTTCCAGTTTTATCTACGCCCCGCCCATCTCTAGCTAATCTCCACGCACACCTCGCTGGTGTTGGGATCGATCGATCCCTGAACTCCCTGCCTATCAATTTCCAGGAAACTATATATGTAAGCTGTTGAATATTTTTAAGTAATTTGACTTGGTGCTGTTGCTGCCTGTGGCAGCAACAGCACCCAGTCAAATCGGTTGCAAAATATTCAACCGAATGTTTATTAAATAATAAAGACATACAATTCGTACAACAAGGCTTAGTCCGTCTTTAATTATGCGTTCGTGACGTACTTAGACCCCATTCATGACGGCATTGATTATGACGTCAAAACACGTCACGTAGGTTTTTATGACGTCATATGATGAATGGATAAATTGGAACGGTCCATTGTCGCGAAATCACGCTAAGCATATCCTGCAATTGGATATAAATCAATCGCTACCGAACAACGTGATCGATTGGAAGCACTTAATATTAATTATGTCAATCTGCCTGCAAAAAGGCCGAGCATTCTCTATTGATTATTTCCTAATTCATTTTCCAAGAAATGGTCTGGTTTTCTATTTTACCCTAAGTTAATACGCATTAGTGTTCGAGGGGGTCGGTGCTTTTGGACGTACTCTTAGTGCAGAATTGATTGTACAACTCGTCCATGATGGCTCAACGCGTTTCCATATTGAGTAGATTGTAGCAGGCTTCGTGTCTAGTAATTATTACACAATCAGTCAGTTGTAATTTGAAATGGTTCATAGCGCCTCAATGAAATATGTGAGTTATCTGATAAATGGAATCTAGAACTAGTTAGGTTTCCGCGTCAGTATTATCACAACCGTTTAGTAAATGGTTTCTTGGACTCGCTATGGCGCGTTCCAAATGGCATTTACGCATGTGAATTGAGTTCATTAGAGTTCATTAGAGGCCATGTCACTACCAGCACTACCACCAACACCAACACGACCACCACCAACACCATCATCATCATCATCATCATCTTCGTCATCGTCATCGTCGTCGTCGCCGTCGTCGTCGACATCAGTGTCGTCGGCGTCAGCGTCGTCGTCGCCTCGGCTGCCGCCGTCGCCGCCGTCATCCTCGCCCTCGTCGAGGTGTTGTCGTTGTCCTCGTCGTCATCTTTCTTGCTTTCCTTTTCTCCTTTTTCTAATCCTCTTCTTATTTGTTTTAGATGTTCCTTTTAGTAGGGCAGATATGTGAAAAAGATGTTCCATTCTGGCAGAAAGCATGAAATTTGGCATATAGGTGGTTTAAGGTATCTTGATCATAATTAGATGCGGAGCCATGTGATTCCACCAAGGGAACCCATTGAAAATGGCGGATTCAAAATGGCCGCCTTCCCAGCGGAAAATTCGCATTGCTCTAGATGGAGTTGAGAGATGGGATTAATGTCAAATTAAGGGTTTCATGGGTCAATCGTTATAATTCTACTCACTACAATACTCTAAATATGTAAATATCAATCCTTCCATAGCGACCACCTGTGTTTGATGTCAAAAGACGGTGGCTGTTTAAGATGTGTTATCTAAAAGATCCATCTCTTGAGAACAAAAGCAATATAGCATCTAGAAATAGTTTTAATTACTTGATTTCTTAATATCGAACCAAGTAATAGTCGTTATAGATACGTTCAATTATCCTATTAGAGTATGCAAGGCTATACATGATGCTGTTGATTGTTGAATCATGATTCACAGGCGTCACACGCACTGTGCACCGCATGGGCACAACTGTGCACAAGGTAAGTTGGATTTACAGCATTTGCATCTGCCAGTGCAATTACTTTTGCAAGCACATTTCACGAGTTCTCGGCATGCCTTACATGCGTCTGCAAGCAAACTCCATTGCGGTGACCAAGTGTCTCCATCTATGACCCAACCCCAATCAGCTGGCGATGGCGTTTTTGCATTTACGTGGAGTGCTTGGCCCCAAAGATGACCTGTCTGGAACACAGCACGTTTGGTGTGTTGCAGGAGAGCTGCACTGGTCGGAAGAATGTTTTCTAGCTGCCTGTTGCCAAAAGCGAAAGGCCGTTTTCGTGCCTCATTAACCTTTGACAATGGTGATGTGCGTTTGTACATTAGTACGACAAACCTCTCCAGCGTTTCCATGTCATTGTCACACAGTGACGCCGGGGCATCAGACAGTCTCCTAAATAGTGACTTGAATAGATCTGAAGTCCTCCAAACTTCCCATGCTGTCTTCTTGCCAATCCAACATGCAGACACAGTGTCACACCCAGAGAAAGCATGCATAAATAGCGGTCCTTGTGACGCTTCTGCACCCAAAACTGTTGCAATGCCATGAGCTGATACATAGCGGAAGGTCTTCCCATGGCCAAATGCGACCCAGAGATCACACCCATGAAGAAAGTTTGCTGTCCGTATGGCTAGGACTACGACGTCTGTATCTGTAGCATGAATCATTATTGTTCGATAACCTTGGTGATATGCATGGAGGGCGTGGAGAAACATTCTACCATCTGCTTCATCTTGCATGCATGGCGCGAGTTGTGAGACTTCATGCCCTGGCCTCATCAGCACGTTTTCCTCACATGTTGTGACGAGTATCTTTCCTTCTGGTAGCTCGAATGACTCCAATGTATGTACGAGAAAGGTGAAGAGGCCTGTTTTGTTTGCATCAACTCGTAGGAAATTTTTCCAATTTTGAGGGAGTCTTGTACTCGATGCAACACGAAGAGCTTCACCATGTCCCCGTAATTCTCTAGCGTGTGTCTTCAAGCTTCCCGCCTTATACACGTCCCATACAACATCCAATCTTTTAGCCGTCTGTAGTTGTCTAGCAATGTGTGGGAGGAAGACGTGCTCTGCTAAATCTCCAAATGTGTTCACAACCACGTTTGATTTGTTGGGATCTAGATTATGCATCATAGTGTCAATGATCTTGACTTGGGATCTGATTTGCTGCTCTCAGCAAGTCATGGGGGCCATGGATGATTCTCATGCTCAAAGAATGAATCAAGGTTTCCGTCTCTGGATTGGCAGGAAATGTACAGTCTAGAGAATAACTGTACATCTATCTTCATTGCAACAAGCTTCTTGTTGGTTCTGGTACTCTTCCTCTGTTTTGATTTGAACAAAGCCAAATTGTTCTTTTGGATTGGTCATATACCGATTTTGACGATACAGATAGTCGATCTGCGACGAATGCGTGGTACTGTATGATGCCTAGTTCTTCTGCTGTTCGGATCGCATTGATTACAGACTCGGACATAATGACTTTGGTATCTAGAGTCACTGAGCCAAAACTGTCATCTAAAATGGGTTTCCCATTTCCTCGATTGCATCAATAAGACAAATTGTGTTTAAAGCAAACAATTTCTGCTTACTTGGAATCTGCTCATGGTGACAGTTATCATTGATATTTCTGTGTGTATGTTTCACGTCGTACTCGCTGATCATCCTTCCTATTTCTGGGCCTGACACTATCCATCGTTTCAAAGCAGCTACATTTTCTGTGATTCCGATAATTCCACCATCGCCCTTCAGAATAGAATTGTGCTGCTCGTGGATTTGATCATGTGCCAAGGCTGAGAACTTGTGAGCAGTTTTCTGAGTAACGATGTTTCCTTCAACAAATTTCCTATGTACAAGTGGGCATTGTATTGAGTAGCGAAAACCTATTTCTAAAATGTTCCGACCACAGCAACAACAACAACAACAACAACAACAACAACAACAACAACAACAACAACAACAACAACAATTATAATAATAATAATAATAATAATATATTTTTCAGCATGTTTATCTATTTAGAGTATTGTAATGGGTAGAATCATAACCAGTGACCCAAGAAATCCTTAATTTGACATCAATTCCAGCCCTCTACTCCATCTAGAACTTGAGTAATGCAGATTTTCCGCTGGGAATGCGGCCATTTTGAATCCGCCATTTTGAATGGGTTCCCTTGGTAGAATCACGTGGCACCGCATCTAATTATGTTCAGCATACCTTAACCCACCTATATGCAAAATTTCATGCTTTCTGCCAGAATGGAACATCTTACCTCAAATTTGTTACATATCCCGCCCCAGTATTTTGAACTCACTTAACGAAGTTCTTATTTAAAAAAATAATGCTTTTCATTTATGTTTTGTGTTTGCAGAAAGCGCATTGACGGCAAACTACCCCAGTTCCGACAGGAGGGCAACTGCTGGCGTCTGCAGCAGAAGATGGACGGTAACGTTACGAAACCGGACAATCATACGCTGATGGAGTTCGCGAGTATGTACGCTACCTACCACGGATATATCAGCCTCTGCGTGTGCATGTTCGGGATTATCACCAACTTATTCAACATTGCCGTACTCACGCGCAAACACATGCACACGCCGACAAACATGCTCCTGACGTGGTTAGCAGTGTCTGATGTTGTAACCATGATGTCGTATGTGCCTTTTGCGGTCCATTTTTATTGTCAGTACCCACCGTCAGACATCTCGCCAGAGAAAAATAACAAAGCCTGGATGACGTTTATGCTCGTTCACGTAAACCTTACCTCGACTACGCATACCGTGTCCATTTGGTTGTGCGTGGCTCTGGCCATATTTCGATTCTTACACATACGGACTCCCACTAAAGGACCATTATGTCGTCGACGGCGACTTAAACAGGTTACATTTGTAATAATAATAATATATTTATCGTCGGCCATTTTGCTTATTCCGAATTATATGTCTAACAAGTTAACAGGAATCTCTTGGGACGAGTCAAATGGCACAGTATACGTGTTCCAGGACATGAAGCTCGGTAGTGAAGACACAGACGTCACAGTATTGGTCAACGTCTGGTTATACGCTATGACGGCTAAACTTATACCATGCTTGCTTATGTCCATATTTGGAAGTTTGCTCATTTATAAAATCCACGTCAAGATGCGACAGCGCCGGAAGCGCCTCGCCATTTCTGGTGCAAGTAGTCTGCGCTTGAGCGAACACTCACGAACGACCCGGATGTTGTTGGCCGTTATTGTCTTATTCCTTATAACGGAACTCCCTCAGGGCGTACTCATCGTACTCAGCGCCGTAGTGTACAGGTTCTTTGAGAACATTTACATTCCCCTCGGTGACGTCATGGATGCCACGGCTCTGATTAACAACGCGGTGAATTTCGTGTTATACTGTACAATGAGCGCTCAGTTCAGAAAAACGCTTATTAATCTGTACTGTAAATTCTTGATACCGGCCCGAGGCGCTCACGAGATCATCCCCATGCGCGAGACAGTGGACACAGTCTACAGTAACAACAACAAAACCTAACCTTTAAAGAGTTACCTGTCATCTAGTGTCAAGATATGCTCAAAATTTCACCTGTCACTTGCGGCCAAATGATAGTGACTCTTTAAGACAGGTGAGAAGAAGACAACTGTCTTAAAAAAACGACCAGCTTTTGCATCCAAAAGTCAGATCCTGAATCAAGTCGCTTGTATTAAGAGACCACCTATCTACTGTGACTAATGGATCAGCTTAGCCATCATCACGCAACATCGTAATCACCTACGTGACCAATAGGATGACGTCATAATCAATACCGTCATGAATGGCCTAGATAGGACCGTCACGAATGCTTAATTGATGACGGACTAAGCGTTGTTGTACGAATTGTATGTATTTACTATTTAATAAGCATGCTGTTGAATATTTTGAAATTAATTTGACTGAGCGCTGTTGCTGTTGCAGCCATGGGCAATAACAGCAGCACAGCACCCAGTAAAATTAGTTTCAAAATGTATAACAGCCTACCTGTATAATTTTCTGGAAATTGATCGTCAGGCAGTTCAGGGATCGATCGATCCCACGTAACTAGAGGTGGACGGGGCATAGTTAAAACTGGATTCCTCCATTGTTTGTGGCCCGGTCGGTTAAGACAGGTTTTGCTATAATTCTAACATTCTGCATGCTCAAGTAATTCTAGACCTACTTATGCAATGGAGATTCGTCCGTTGTCTGTCATTCGTAGATTTGTTGAGACTAAGTTGTGAGAACATTAGGCCTAATGCTCAAAATGAGTTTTACCTATATATAATTTAACCCTTACCACCCTGATATTAATATTCAATCTTTTACTGTGGCAATAGCAAAGGAACTCGGCAATTTTGGTGGACGTAGACACTAGACAGATCTTCAACCAAATTTTCCGAAAAATGAACACACGTTCATATTTGAATTTAATTTGTAAAATTTACATCATCGGAATGGTAAGTGTTAATTAATTTCTGGAAAATGAATCTTGTTTTTATATTTGGGTATAGGATATACCTCGTATGTGAAAAGAGATGGATGCATGATTTCAAAATGAAATTGTCAACAATAGAGTAATATAGTTTACCCATCAATCATATGACATCATAATCAACTATATGACGTTGTGCTAAGGTCAAAAACAATTACGTCATGAATGACGCGTTTTAGTGCGTCTTAAATGCGTAATAGTCCGCTAAAAGTGTATGTCTTTACTATGTAATAAGCATGCTGTTGAATATTTTAAAACTAATTTGGCTTGCAGTAACACCACCCTGTCAAATTAGTTTCAAAACACTCAACAGCTTACCTGTAGTTTTCTGGAAATTGAGTTTCAGAGAGTGCAGGGTCGTTCGATTCCAATTCGAGCAAAGACAGTATGGTGCTTAGCTAGAGGATAGGCGGGGCATATCCAAAACTGGATTCATCAATCATTGTACGTGTTGCCATTGATTTGATTGATGGAGCTTGGGTTAAGCCCGAATTTATCAGATATAATTCCAAAACTACAATAACGCTATCTACCATAAATTTGAATATTTGTACATGCTTGCCTGCTTGCCTGTCCGTCCGTCCGTCCGTCCGTCCGTCCGTCCGTCCGTCCGTCCGTATGTCTGTCTGTCTGTCTGTCTGTCTGTCTGTCTGTCTGTCTGTCTGTCTGTCTGTCTGTCTGTCTGTCTGTCTGTCTGTCTGTCCGTCCGTCCGTCCGTCCGTCCGTCCGTCCGTCCGTCCGTCCGTCCGTCCGTCCGTCCGTCCGTCCGTCCGTCCGTCCGTCCGTCCGTCCGTCCGTCCGTCCGTCCGTCCGTCCGTCCGTCCGTCCGTCCGTCCGTCCGTCCGTCCGTCCGTCTGTCTGTCTGTCTGTCTCTCTGTCTGTCTGTCTGCCTGCCTGCCTCGAAATGTGTCTGTCTGCCTGCAAGCCTCTGTCTGACTGCCTGCCTGCCTGCATGCTTTCCCGCCCGCCAACCCGCACAACCGCCCGCCCGCCCGCCCGCCCGCCTGCCTACCTTCCTTCCTTCCTTCCTTCATTCTTTCCGTCCTTCCCTCCTTCCTGCCTGCCTGCCTGCCTGCCTGCCTGGCTGCCTGCCTGCCTGCCTGCCTGCCTGCCTGCCTGCCTGCCTGCCTGCCTGCTTGCCTGCCTGTCTGTCTGTTCTTCTGTCTCTCTGTCTGTCTGTTTGTAGCTTGTCTGTCTGCCTGCCTGCCTGCCTGCCTGCCGGCTTGCCTGTCGGCCTGTCCGTCTGCCTACCAGCCTGCCTGCCTGCTTGTCTCTCTCTTGGCCTGTCATACAGCTTTACCCATTGATAGCCAAGTTGATATTTGATTGCATAACATGCATTACACCATTATGTCTGATGTTATCATTACGTAGAATCGCATCGTAGATTCACTCTAGTGACGTATGTCGTAAGCAATGTGTTACTACTGTCGCTGTTGCCTAGCAGCCATGACGTATCAGTGCTAGTTGTTACGTTATTTTATTAATGCCAAAATGTTGTAAAATCAAATAAGGTTATGTTGAGAAGTGTTGATGAAATATAAAAAATATTCGGAAATTAATCAATTAGAATATTTTCATAGCTGAAGCTAGGCTTCACTCTGATTCACGCCTTTGCGGTGTGTTTTGGCAAAGAACTACGTGACCCCGTGACATAGATATTTGACATTTTGACCTCAAATAGTCGTATTATGAAAGGGGTCTTCCAAATCTGGAGATTCTACGTTCTGGCATTCTGAAGTTATGTGTTACCACAATGCGTATATATTCTGTTATCTACTTAGTGGCCATATATGCCTAAATCTAGCAGTAGTAACGATAAAATCTGTTTTAATGCGATGTATGGTTAGAATATAAGCAGAATTGATGCGAAAGTTTGACTAGTTTTGAAAATTTACCACTAGAATGACTGGCTCGGTTACCGAGCCAGTCATTGCAGTTGTGAACTTAAAAACATGACAACTTGACCTGCAAATGGATATTTAATAAGCAGATATTTTGATTTTCCTGACAAAATTTAGCCACTAAAAGTGTAGGTATAGAGGATGGCAAACTCGTTGCTATTTTGTAACAAATACATCTACCTCGATCCAACTGAGTTCTTACCAAGTTATATACGAGATGGGTTCTCTCTTGAGATCCTCTACTTCATCTGGGTTTCCTTTATATTACACGCCCTCACAGATGTTGCTTTGTCTTTAATGAGAAGACATAGGTTAGGAACACGCGAACATATTTCAGGTGACCATTGTGGCATTGTCTCCCTTGGGCTATATTTTCATTTATATTCTCATTGAATGTCTTGTTTCTATTTAATTACGATCAAATGTAAATACTCATTATATTATTCAATAAATTATTGTGTCAATTGGCGTATATTGATAAAGTAATGTTTTATGTAATATAGCAAAAGGAGACCAAATTAATGCAGACTCAAACGTGTAGGTTGGCAGCCTAGTGGTGGCGACTCAACGATCACACTGTCACATACATCCATCTGTTCGTCTGTCTGTCTACCCATCAATCTGGGTGCATGTGCAGTAGTTAACATACGTGACATGTTTTCTTATTTATTACCCTCGCCAATAAGTGGGAGAGGGTGATGTGATCGTGTCTGTAGTCTGTCTGCGTGCGTGCGTGCGTGCGTGCGTGCGTGCGTGCGTGCGTGCGTGCGTGCGTGCGTGCGTGCGTGCGTGCGTGCTTGCTTGCGTGCGTGCGTGCGTGCGTGCGTGCGTGCGTGCGTGCGTGCGTGCGTGCGTGCGTGCGTGCGGGCGTACGTGCGTGCGTGCGTGCGTGTGTGCGTGTGTTGTGAGCGAGTGTGTGGGTGCATGCGTGCGTGCGTGTGTGTGTGTGTGCGTGAGAGCGCGCGCGTGTATGTGTGTGTGCGTGCGTGCGTGTGTGTCTGTCTGTCCGGAGCTGTATCTCGAAATACATTAATGGTATTTGACTCGAATTTTAACACAACAAAGGAACTAACATTGCAAAGGAGCGGTTCAATTTCTGGCGCAAAGGATACTCGGAGAGTGTTGGTCCGATCTTGCTCAAATTTTGACCCAAGAATTGGTTGATCATTCATTAGGATTAGAAACCCCCAAAATCGGGCAAGGGATTTTGATTTTAGCTTTCCATTTTTAGTTATACCCCGCCTATCTCTTGCTAAGCTCCACCACACCTCGCTCGTGTTGGGATCGATCGATCTCTGAACACCCTGACTATCAATTTCCTGGAAACTATACAGGTAAGCTATTGAATATTTTGGAACTAATTTGACTGGGCACTGTTGCTGCATATGGCATGTTTATTAAATAGTAGAGACACACAATTCGTACAACGTGTCGTGCTATTAATGGGTCAAATAGAATCTGTTACGACGTAGTGATTATGACGTCATCCTACACGCGGCTTAGCTGAATATGACGTCATATGACGTCAGATGATAGATGGATACTCCGGAAAGGTGAATTGGTAGGCTATAATTCCACATAGCAAATGGCTTATACCCTAGGTTGTGCATGCAGATTCTGAAAGATCCATGCTACTTTGGATTTTCGAACCACCAATACAATATTAGAAACATAATTTCTCATATTTTAAAACCGTAGATCTTTGCAGCTCGGTTTTTTTAAATGGTGTAAATGTAGCACGGATCGACCGGACGGGTACGGACCCTCCCAGCCAAGCTGGGTGCGGGACGACAGTTCCGGGGTGCGGAACGACAGTTCCGGATTCGCTCCAAGCACGCCCCCTGAGTAGGATGGTACGCGTATATAACCCTATGAGAGAGGTTTTCGTTAAAATCCGTAGAGCATGCGCGCGCGTCAGAGCTTCGGAAAGTGTATGCCTATAGTGTACAGAGTTGGTACTTGTGATTTCCTTAAATCATACTATTCTCATGGTTCCTGGTACCCATCAGGACCAGAATAAAACGAGGATCATAGAACTTTTTACCATTTTAAAATCGGACAAGAAATAGCCGAGTTATCAACAAAACTCCCTTTAAATTATGTACAAAATATTGCTTTTGATGTCGTAATCGCGTGTATGCATTAACTGAATGGGGGAATGAGCTGTTCACGTGATAGCCATGTCGCCACTTCTAGCTGCACGACGATTGGCTACAGCTCGCCCACTGATTGCCTGAAGATCAGGGGCATCATCGGACACACCGGCTAGGTTGTGTAAAATTGCCCAATTAGGGCCTCTTATTAATATCGAGTCATTGTCTCTTTCCACTATCCACCAGCCGCAAGGCTTACTAATTGTTTGGATTCCCTATCGACACGTTAGCAGGATCCGACTCTGGGGAACTATTGGGGTTTCCGAGCGGTGATAACTAAAGTGCCGATTTACATACATCTCCCCCTGTATCTTCGGATACTAGTTAGTTTGATACCCCCGCCAATGTAGGAAGCACTGCGAAAAGGAATAATATTATGTGATATCGGCCTGCAGTGCATCTCTCGGCATTCTGAAACTTAACCCTAACGGCAGGTAAATGTTAATTCCGTAGCACGCGGTGACGGATGAGATGCGGATCTCCATCAAATTCGTTGTAGTGTCTGGGTGACGTCTTGGAACCCACCGCGCCCTTTACGGGAAGGACACTAGCGGTGGATATCCGTCTCTTTATCCCCACCATAAATGACAGGCGCTTTCTAAAAATTGTTTCTGTGAACGGTAAACTTGTCCTGGTGATGTTATATGTGGTTGTGGGACAGTAGTGACCAGATTGTTATTTGATTCGGGAGCTATTGCTCCGTAACATGTACGCACGCTATCTTTCGGAGGTAGATGCTATGCAGGGCGACCTACGGGGAGCTGAGCATCTTCGCCTGTTAGATAAATGTATCTAAAGTTAGGTAGAAATCCCTGCCACTTGCGGCCAAAGCTTGTACTCGTTTTTAATAACCAAATGGTAGGTTAGAATGTAGCAGAAGGCCCGCATAAATAAAGCGGCAATATCTAGGCAACTAGCAAGTCAGTTGTTGATTGTTTTGCATCTAATTTAACAGGATGACTATAGCAGCTGTTAGCAGCACCAGCTGCCAACATTGACAGTCAAATATAGTTTCAAAATATGCAACAGAATGTTCACTAAATTGTAGATTCAGCAAAGACATAATTCGTACACTTTCGTGGCAGTTTCGTCACAGAGTTAGGTCATTTTGATCTTGTGATGTCAGCTAACTACTGACGTATTTGATTATGATGCCAGATACTTGAGTGACAGATCGAACGCATCCATTCTACACACACACACACACACACACACACACACACACACACACACACACACACACACACACACACACACACACACACACACACACACACACACACACACACACACACACACACACACACACACACACACACACACACACACACACACACACACACACACACACACACACACACACATTCCTGAAAAGATGATGACGATGACGACGACGACGACGACGACGACATGAAATGGGTATTGGCAAAACCTTAACATGGTAGAAAACCACAATTGGTTACCATATTCAGTCCAGTTTATGTGTAGCGGACGTAGAGACACAATCTAACACACGTGCAATGTGTCCCAAAAATGTCACGGTCAAACTCGGAAAATACAAGAGGGCAAGTTATGAAGGCGCATGCGTCCTGGGGCAGTAATAATGCTATATCTAAGATATAGTAACCATAAACCCAACGGATTGGCGTAGCAACGCCATGCGCTCAATGGAGAAATTCTGTTTTAGCTATGCCCCGCCCATCTTAAGCTAAGCTCCCCCATACTTTGCCCGTGTTGGGATCGATCGATCAGGGACGCTCTGTGTCCCAATTTCCAGAAATCTGAACAGGTAAACTGTTGAATATTTTGAAAGTACTTTGACTCGGATCTGTTACTGCCTCCCTGGATGCTCTGTGTCTCAATTTCCAGAAAACAGTACAGGTAAACTGTTGAATATTTTGAAACTAATTTGACTCGGATCTGTTACTGGCTATTGCAGCAACAGCGCCCAGTCAAATTCGTTTCAAAATATTCAACAGCATGTTTATAAAATAGTAAAAACAATGTGTACAAAAATGCTTAGTCCGTCATCAACTAAGCGTTCGTGCCGAAATTAGCTACGTTATTCATGACGTAATTGATTATGACGTCATCCTACACACCACGTAGTTGATTATGACGTCATATGATTGAATGAGAAACTGGAATCCTCAATTGGATTGGAAAACAGTGCTAATACACCAATTATGTTTATAATATTCAACGGAACATTTCTTGCATCGTGTTCAGAATTGTACTAACTAAAATATATCTGGGGTGTGTTCTTTTGGAAACTCGCTGCACTGTAAGTCCAACTAAACGTCATGTCTATCCTGAAATGGCAGAATCCGTGACGGTAGTGATACGGGGTTAGAACGTTATAAATTCATTGTATTAGTGCTTCTCCTCCATGAGGTAAGAACAATTATTCTGAATTCCGAGACATAGTCAAAGGAATCAGTGTGCCATGTTAGAAGGTAGTGTCGGTATGAAACATAGACGTCCAATATTTCATTGGCGTTACCAATGCACCTTTCCACTTTATCCATCCAGGATATAACGCCATAAACAACTACAATACCCATAGGCAGCAACAGCGCCCAGTCAAATTAATTGCAAAATATTCAACAGCTTGCCTGTATAGTTTTCTGGAGATCGATGGTTAGGAAGTTCAGGGATCGATCAAAATCAAAATCAAAAATCAAAGAATAAAAAAAATCAAGACTCAAAAATCAAAGAATCAAAAAGCAATGTGCCAAAAAGTTCACGAGTGGATTTCAAGACGGGTATCTGCTTACTGGTTTGTGGCAATTTTGTTTCTCAAGAGAGCCAAATGTTTTTAACTTCATCTTTGGTATTGGAGCATAGAAGTCTACATTACCAGATACATCCAGTCCAGTACCCACAAATTCTTGAAAAGCTGCTTCCCCTTTCTCACATGCTTTCATCGGATCATATGTAACATCCTCGGGGGCATATCTTCCTGACGCAAGATGACACAATTACTGATCTGCTTGAAAAGGATTTAACCAGTTGTTTATGCATGATTCTACGCATTGCACTGCAGCTTCGTCATTAGCAATTCGCTTTTTCCCAGCATCCTTAGGTCTGTTGCTGCTATCAGAACTAGCTTGTCCAGACAGTTCACAACACGATCGAAGATACTCGCCATGGTCAACTCTTAGTACCATCGATTTCAACACAGCACCTGGATTTAATGTGATCCCTATAATGCCGCCACGAGTTTTAGAATCCCGATTTACTGTTACTTCAATTGTTTGATCATGATTCTACTTAGACTGTCATGCAGAGGTGAGCAATATATTTCGAGTGCCTTCGCATACACAGCCTGGTCACAAACAATAAGAACCGAAGGTTGATGGTCTTGTTGAGTAGAACAATTATTAATCATGTCAACTGTTTCTATTGACCTATGCATTAAAGTGTAAACCGCATTTAAATCTGTTGGTGGGTTATCAATCACTGGCAGGTACCCAACTCTGTGTGGTAATGGAATCGGCGCATTCTCCCTAATCAACGCATTGAACCCACACCACGCAGGCATGGTTTGTATGTCTTCTTCTTTGGGGCATTCCAAACTAACACACAGGCCGGACAAGAACCATAAAAAATCTTTACAATACGCAATTTCCTGTACTGAAGGCCTAACATCAGCTATGATCTGCGATGCATCATATACTCTCTGTGTCCCAATGCGCTTGTTTCCATCTGTGTACTCCTGTATTAGTGGTTGAGACACATAATTGACTGAACTCTTATGAGACTGAGTATTACTTGCTACATTAGGTGGGGAAGCACAAGTTGCTACTGTTTGTTGTATAACAATGCCTGTAGTGCAATGAGTTGTATGCTTGCCTGGTGGAGTCTCCTCACGAAAATCATTATTGTCCCAAACTAAACTTACAGGAATATTTGAGGATATATTTGCTGGCAATATTGCAGCATTTTGGCTTTGTAGACGTACTTCCGCTAAAGCACGTTCGACCTCTTGCAACTTTGTTTTGGAAATGCAATGACCAAATCGATTTAATGTAGTAACAAGTTACATGCTTCCCGTTAAGTGATGCGCTGATGCTGCTAGTGCCACATGTTTTGGTGTACATATTCTACCATGACGACCGCAGTATACAATATCATGTGCTATAGCAAGTATCTGTCTTTAATTGAATCTGGAACGTTAGCACAGTTATCTGTTGACAACGCATCTTCTGTATCTTCATTGATGCCGTGTATGATCCATGTAAGGAGAGTGAAGAGAAGAGGCGGGACAGTGTCTTTAACAGAATCATCAGAAACATCTGCTGGCATTGGCAGCCAAGGCATATCTTTCACCTGTTGTATCGACTGTCTGACAATTTTTAAAGCCAAACAAACCTGGCGCATTTCATTGGTTGCTTGATCAACTTGTGGTATGTTATCGGGACACTCCATGGCTGATTCGAGAAGATCTTTGACAGCAGATGCTCCTGCCTCAACGTACATGCCTTTTGGAATTAAGTCTGAAAACAGTATCTCAGATTTACTACGAAACCGTGGGTACCAGAAAGAAACTTGCTCTCCAAACGATTTTATAATACGTTTTTTCAATTTTTCTGAACGGTAGTTCGGCTGATCTGTGCCCAATTCAAGAAGAATTTCAACAAATCTGTCTCTAACATCAGACATCTTCCAAGCTTCATACCCATCAATAACTCCGGTTTGAATTTTACAAGATAACCGTCTGAATGTTTCATTATAGGCACTGTCAAAAGACGTATTGCTTTGCAGAAATGTTAGATTTCGTTGGCGTGTGTAAGAACTACGACAAGATCTGTGAACTAGAACGTCACCAGTGATAGCATCAGTTCCACCTCTAGCACCACCAGAAAGCTGAAGCAACAGCCTTTCATCTTTTCTCATCATGGCAGCATTTTGTAACGTTTCCACTGCCGAATGAAGCGTTAGGGGATGCAAATCTTCATACCTGCGCCTGTCTCGTTTATCTGCTTGGCAAATGGCACATTTTGCTATATCAGTTTCGGGAAAATTAGACCGCCTCAGTCTACCAGTACCCATCACGTCATCGTTACAAACTTCCCCTTTATCAACGTCACTGTCTGCCTGCTCTCTGTGTGTCCTTTCAGCGAGTTCCACACTCTTTGGTAAGGTATACGTTGCATAACAATTATGGTGTCTTACTAACGATCTAAGTGGTTTGGGCAACTCGAGTTGGCCATCAATATATTCTTGCAAGTTCAAATAAATTGAATCTCTAGAACTGCGCGATGCAGCAGCGCAGAATTTTCTCCATGATGCAGCTGTGAACGTTCAAGTTTTCCTGGGTTTGAAGAATAACCATGACATAGACAACCGGTCAACGTGCTAAGATCTACATCTGGGCGAAGGTGTTTTGATGCTATAGGTTCCATCGCACCTGTGGAGAAAAAAATATCAGAGAGAGAGAGAGAGAGAGAGAGAGAGAGAGAGAGAGAGAGAGAGAGGGAGGGAGAGGGGGAGAGAGAGGGAGACACACACATGCATACACACGCTTTCGTGTACACATACACGCGCATGCATATGGGCGCACCCCACCTCACACACACACACGCGCGCACGCACGCACGCACGCACGCACGTACGTACGTACGTACGTACGCACGCACGCACGCACGCACGCACGCACGCACGCACTCAGGCACTCACACACGCACGTACGCACGCACGCACTCACGCACACGAACGTGTGCGAGCCATGAGCCACGTAACGAATCCATCTCTAATATTGAATGTATTTAGATATTTTGAGTAAGTATAATGTAGCATACCTTCAAATTTCAAGCACGTTTATAACAGAGATTCTTCCTATAGCAAATCTATAGGCTATTTTTAGTCTACAGAACGTTTCAATATAAACACACTGGATTTTAAAATAACTGATAGTAACAGGATTGCTTCACTGTAATTGAGTATTATTACTTAAATGTTAAACTTAGACATGAATCAATCAGCACTGATAAAACGTGCGTTGTCTCGTCTCCAGATGCGACGCCTGATCGGGAACGTCTCGCAGTATCATTTCCGCGAAAACCTCGCCAGGATTCTTCGTTTCATCCTTTGGGGTTGGGTTACATAAATGCTTATATCTTCAGATACTTTCAACGAATTTGGATAATTTTTGTTTTAAAAGAAAGGGGAATAAAACACACAATCGATAATATGAGGTTTTATATTGTATATAATATGGTTGCAATAATATAGAATTGGTACTGTTACCATTGAAAAATATTCCAGAAAAATTGACATTTCTTTATTTAAAATGTTGAATCCTTCTAGCTGCAAGAGATATATGCGAGTGTAATGTTATTCTACACTAGTTTGCCAAATTTGGTGAAAATTCCTCCTTGAATTACTGAGATATCACGTATATCTTGTTTTCCTCTATTTCCGGGATTTTATGGTACCCCACCTCTAAATAAATCAATTTTCTGACACTTTCGGACACCTGGAATTTTGGTTAATGGTTTGACTTTATAAGTTCGATGTTCAAACTAAATGAAAATGCAAAGAAAACTATGTTGTACTAAAGGTGCAGCCAACTCTTATTTTAAGGCCTTTTTGAAAATCAGCCCCAGGACTATAAGGAGAGTGAAGCCTGTGCTGATATTGTGCGAAAATTCTCCGGATGTCATGATGGATATTAAGTTATTACTTTAGGAACCTGGAATATCCCCAGATGTTTCTAGTATGTGTTAACGTTAAACGTTAAAGATCATTCTGTGAGAACACCACGGAGATTCCGTGGATGTAGTACAGTTGATCGCCTATGAATTAGTTAAAGATTGCAAGATCCACGGATGCACTGCAAAAGTTCTACGGAGGTATAATCCTGTCCTAAGAAATGAAGGTTCCATTAGAATCATTAATGAATTTCCAAAGAAATAAAAAAAGGATTTCCATGGAGGGTGAATAAAGGATACCACTGAGGTCTTACACGACTGAATTGTATGATTGGTAGTGGTGGTCCCTGACAAGGTTTCTATGGGCCAGGATTTGGACTAGGGTAAGACACAGACAATATACGAAGGGAAAACTTATCCTCTGATAACTTACAACACGCCAAAGTTTCGGGGAAAGGTGGCTCCATATGCATAATATTTGACAGCGATTGTCTGATTTATACCAATTAACATACGGCTAAACCCACAAGACAAATATGTTATAGTCCGAGCGAGCAAGACACCTACCCAACATTAAGTGATGCTAAAGGACCCGGCTATTCAGTGGTCAGACGCGGGAACAATAGTGCAAGTCCAGATGCTGAACACCCCGAAATAAAGTTAGGGAATCCAGTCTAGACTGATCATCATCCCAATATTCCCTATCAGGGATAGGGGCCTGCTGTAATGTGTTGAGCGTGTTGACTTACGTTTTATCAGGATCCTCGGGATCGGTCTGTGAAGTAGCGACACAGGTAAGACACAGTGAAAGAAAAGTACAATATGCCCAAAATCAGTTTAGGAAGTGGTGGATGGTTATGGAGGAGCCATAGATACTCTGGAATTGCCTGGATGATGCTAGTGGGTGTGGAAAAGTCCACAACTGAACCCATTACATTGGTATTAGACTTTCCATGATGTCTATTGCTCATTCCGTGTGGTAAGAGACAGGTTTAAGCTACCAGACCACTTAGTTTGCGAAGGGTGTTGACAAGGTTTAAGGTTTAATTGCATATGATGTCCAATACACGTAATACAAAAGGTTTAGCCTAGTATAATAAATCCAAATGTACACCCGATTCCTACATTGACAGGTGTTTGCAAATAGTACAGGTAGTATGGAGGAGCTGACTGTATTGCGGGAGGTGTCAGTCTTGCACAAAACACACGCGGCTTCCAGTAAGGATAGACAACCCCCAACAGGAAGGATCTAATTGAATATAACAGGAAGACGTGGTCCTGTGGATAGGGGATGAAGACAGCTGTCTAATAAGTCTATGCAACAATGATGATATCTTAATACAATAACTGATGCGGCTGCTCTCGTGGACATTCCACACTAATAGAACTGGTGGTGCTTTATTGGTTTAATGTTCCTCTCTTCCACCCGTATGCTTTGGCAGAAAATAAGATCTTCTAATATGCTATTATGTGAAATCTTACGAGATTTAAGTGTATGTCCAATGTGTATTCCTGAGTAAGTGACGCTGCAATAGTCATACAATAATAGAATTGAACATAAATGAAATAATATAAAGATTACTGCTTCACTGGAGAGCTATGCCAGCGTCAAAATGATTGCTACACGCAAAGGAGTGACTGGTTTTCCTGTTGAGCGTAAAATGGCCCCTAGGTAGCAATACCTACTTAGCAAATACTATAATGTTGATATAGGGCAATATTATTTTATGAGATATTTTAGAATATTTCTTTATTATATGAAATATCAAAGGTTATATATTGAAAATTTGAAATGTATAGCTTATCAACTATTAAGTTTGTAACTTTATCTTATGATATACTATAACCTATATATTATTAAATATCATAAATTTGCTTTTTACAAAGTATTGTAAGTCTATATATAAAACAATATGTGAACACATAATCCTAGAATTATCGTCTAGAGGATGATATGTTCACTGATGTGTGATCTGTAAACAGAAGTTCATACTGTCAATGGCGTAATGCTAGAGTGACATTTCTACTGAATTGAATAACCAGTTATAACTGCCAATATGAGATGCTAAGTCGACGCACTACTAATTATTTTTGGAAGTTGTCAGTTTCTGGTTCTACGGTGTGAACACACGACATACTTATTATACATCGGTGAAGATTGCAGAAGAAATGACGAAAACAGATTACAACACTTACTACTCAGTGTTCCTCAGTTAACTAACTGGAAGTCGTGCACCGCAGAGATGGACATGTGAAGATTTCTAACGCTACGAAAAGTTCCACTCTCACTGTTACAGTTGAAGAGACGTAGAAAGGTGATTAATTCTACTATCTGTACGGAGCAGAAAGGCAAGGGTGGGTCCACAGTCTACAACTCGTCGTTTTTGTACAGTTCAAGAGAAGAATTTCAGAGCTAGAAGACACCACAGAGAAGTTGCAGAATCACAGAATAAAGTTTCACAAAAGACGACACACTAACAGCACTGATTGAGAGGTAGGCGTCCCAAACCTCTTCACCTGGATGCATGCCAGTGGAAGAATCTCTGGGTACACAAGTTCTGGTTGGCGCAGAAAGGTTTGCCATTCTGTTGTAGAACTCGTGAAAAGAAGTCAAATTTCCAATGATTCTCAGCTGGAAAGGCTGCTCACTGATATTTTAGGAACACTAAAGGCGATAGATGACCAAAGTTCCCACGTGGAGGGTAAGCAAGGCGATTACCATAACACGAAATGGATGACTTAATGACTTATCGGACAAATATTGCCTCAGACCCTCAATGGTCGAAAGTTAGTTCGAGAATCCCGTGGAGATCATAAAACATATTCTTTTATAACAGCAGAAAACTGAGCATGAAGGGATCGACTCTTAAGATGCAGAACCACGTGACATATTGATCACACGATGACAATTTACTGGAAATTGATTAAGTTTAATTGCACGCCTGAACAAAGAAATTTTACTCAGCCAATACTGGACCGATTTTTAAATGGTTTTCAGTTTTGAAAATCCAGGATAATTCTATCCGGGAAAGGGATAAGTACGTCCCCGATTGATCGATTATTAAGGAAATGTAAAATAGTCATATTTAATATAATTACCCACGTCAGTCATAGGTCAGCAGCGCATACATGTACGCATCTAACGTATGAGTTAAAGGAACACGCTCCAGGGTAACCCCGTCTTAGCTGCCCAGCAGTGGAGAAATCACACACGTATATGAACGGAATTCACGAGTTCACCCTCCGTCCTGTGGCTACCCCCAGTGAAGGGCACTGCCGACCCCAAATTGCATTGCAATAATACTCAGCGACCTGTACTTTTCGGATTTGAGATAGGGTTGATCCATTTGAGTTAGATCCACTCCTAAATCCAGGATCAAGAGTGTATCTTCTCAGACTTGACTGCCCATTATCTGGATTGTACTCAGGTTAGACTTGCATTAGGTGACTTTGCATGGATCACGTGTGCATGGCCTACTAATCGCTTCTCACCCCAAATTGCCGACCCCAAATTGCATTGCAATAATACTCAGCGACCTGTACTTTTCGGATTTGAGATAGGGTTGATCCATTTGAGTTAGATCCACTCCTAAATCCAGGATCGAGAGTGTATCTTCTCAGACTTGACTGCCCATTATCTGGATTGTACTCAGGTTAGACTTGCATTAGGTAACTTTGCATGGATCACGTGTGCATGGCCTATTAATCGCTTCTCATATATTGTATTAAACTGCTAGACTATGGCTTGTCAAATTTTCATTCACTTCCAGGTGCGTTCCTTTATCTGTATAATAATTACATACACATCCCCCCCCGCACCACTTCCCAGGAAGAGGGTACTGGAATAGAGTCTGTCTGTCTGTCTGTCTGTCTGTCTGTCTGTCTGTCTGTATGTCTGTCTGTCTGTCTGTTGGTCAGTCTATCAGTTTGGAGATGTACTTCAAACGCTTCCAATTCAATTTTGCCAAAATTTTAACGTAATGAATAAACTATTTCCATACGTTGGCCGTAATTCGGATAAAATAATCTGGCTCATGAACAGAGCAATCTCTGTATATCTGGATATCTAAAAAAACTACTGGTCCAATTGTGCTCAAATTTTGACACAATAAGGGAGTTGACCACACACTAGGGTTTCACTACTTTGGGCGTGAGCAAACAGAATTCGAAACACCGAAGATCAGGAATAGCTGGGGAAAATCCGGAAAATCTGACCATTTTTACAATGATATATAATATTTGATTGCTCTAATTGAACATTGCACTAATTGTAATACAATTTGGAGTCTGTCGTGTCCGCTCAGCACTATTACGTGGGAAGAGGTCAGACCGTCGTACCCAGAGTATACATCCATGCATGCTTCCAACCCGCCTGGTGGATAAGATGGGGTTACCTCAAATAGTGTACTCTTTGTACTAATAGTACGTACATGGGCACGTTGCTGCCCTATAGGCCAGCAGCGTCAATAGTAATGGCTGCTTAGCCCAATTGTAATATGTATGTATAATTCTTACTCACTTAATAACGCATCGATAGGAGACGTATTTCAAAATTATCCGGGCTTTACTAATCTGAAAACGGTTTCAGGATCGGCATTGTATCAACTGAGTTATTAAAGAGTTATTAAAGAGTAAAGATGCTGCAATCAGACGTGTGTGCTATGGGGGGGGGGTCTTATCCATTTCCAATAAATGTTCTTTCCGCGTGGCACATTGGTCACGTGGGCAACTTCCTGCCCTTTGTCCCTGGCACGCTGATTAGCTTCCTCGTTTTTAAAGTCTTGTCTTTTTAGAAACTTCATGGACTATAAAAGACTATGCTTAGTAGTTTGCACGTGGGGTTTTCAAAGTAACTTCGATGAGGAAGGGGCCGACGAATTGTCAGCATTTCTGAATCATGTTTATTAATTCCTTCTCGCAACAACAGTTAGATCTTCATCCGCCCTCCGTATGGACCTGTGGTGCCTACCGTTCTCGTTAGAGATTCGAAAACTAGATGGTCAGCGTTTCCAGCTGATATTTCGACGGGAACACGAATTCTCTCTCACACACACACACACACACACACACACACACACACACACACACCCACCCACCCACCCACCCACCCACCCACCCACCCACACACACACACACACACACACACACACACACACTCACTCACTCACTCACTCACACACACACACACACACACACACACACACACACACACACACACACAACACACACACACACACACACACACACACACACACACACACACACACACACACACACACACACCCTTCGACACTTTTAACAAGGAACTTTTAGAGATTCCACACCAGGTGACCAGTCGTGTACCTGCAAGATTCTTCTACAGTATCCAATTTGGAACCGCAGTAGGTCAAACTGGCCATCCGGACTTCATCATTGAAAGAATCAGATATTAGACGTTTTTGCTTCATTTGTGAACCTATAACCGAATGGAAATTGTAACTTCCACGAATCTTCCATGACGAGACAGACTCTTTCTCTCTCTCCCTCTCGCTCTCTCTCTCTCTCTCTCGCTCGCTCTCTCTCTCTCTCTCTCTCTCTCTCTCTCTCTCTCTATCTCTCTCGCTCGCTCTCCCTCCCTCCCTCCATCCCTCGCTCCGTATCTCCCTCCTTCGCTCCCTCCCTCCCTCCTTCCCTCTCTCTCTCTCTCTCTCTCTCTCTCTCTCTCTCTCTCTCTCTCTCTCTCTCATATCCATGTATCACTAGTTACATAATCTGTATTGCGTTTGCTTCCACGAGTGGAGAAATCACGGTTCCTGTGAGCGGAGAAATTGTTTTGTGGGTTTATACTACATCAGTGTCTAAGCGTACACTTCAGACTTCAACATCCGCATTCGTATTCATCGAAAACTAAGTTCTTCTTCCACTTCTGCTGTTAGCGATGTTATAGAGCCATCAAATTCTTTCATCAGGCCTATCACGAAGTGCTTCTATAAAGGGAATCTTCACAAATCGATGACCGTTCCGGAAATTCGTCATCCCTAAAAGATGCTTCCGGTGTTCCACCCACTCCTGTTCCCTGTGTCCTTCGTAGGCGTTTGTCGTTCCTCTGACATTAACGTTGTGTCTCATTTAATAGCGTCATAGGTGGACTACATATTAACTACATACACACATCCAACTCCACCTCAACCCACTCCCACCCTGATAATCCCACCCCGCCACACTGAGAACATGTATGTGATTGAACAATATTCTAGGACACAGTATTCGCATATAGTTTAATATGACTATAATAATAGGATTAATCTTACCATGTAAAACGTGACTTTTAACCTTCTATAGTTAAGTTATAATATTATGTAGCTTGAGGATTTTTATATACTGTCAATTTAGTCAGTGACATTTTTCCGTACTTCTAGGAAGGTTAATATAGTATTTCAAAAGTAATATTTAGGGCAATAATACTTTTTGACATTGTATTGTTATCCTAGTATCTGTTTCTGCAATTTTTCCATTTATGTTTAGAGACCTTTATCATCAATACTAGCGTAGAGTTTTCCGCTAGCGATGGTCAAGAATGGATATGCTCTTCATGTAATGTCACTTCAGTATTCATTCGCACCACTAGATCCATTGGAACTCCACCCAAATTAGTTGCCTAATTCAACAGATAGTTTTACTTGCTCTGCGTACTAGCGAGTGGACCGACGGACAGTCAGCACTAGTCCTGAACCGGACTCCGACTAACCAGATTCGAACTAATGGAGTCGATGAGAAATGTGTCTGTATCTATTTAGCTACAGTAATCTCAGAATTAAAACTATATCATTCCATGTCAGCGAAACGCTTAGCTTGCCATTTTGTCAGAGTGTCCTCATTATCCTGGTATACCAAACAAAAGAATTTGCGATCGGCTACATGTCTTGATCTAGACTTGAAATATCACGTCGCTCAAGGATCTGTAGTACTGTAATGTTATGTACCTTTCGTTGTTGAAGTTTTTTGGATGAAATTCGTTACTCGAGTATTATAGTCATTCAAGTGTCCTTTAGCGAGTTAGATAAAGCAATCTGTAATACATGTACACTTCCCTATAAATAGACATGTATACTCGAGTAATTTAGCGGCGTCTACGACTATCGTACTATATGCGAATTCCCCCAGAGAAATTTATGAAAATCTATTCCAATCAATGCGTTTCAATCCGAGAAATTCACATCCCCAAAACTTCCGCAGAGCAGAGTATTTGCGGACGCTTCATTGTTGTGTTAGGACATTATTCCAAATCGTCACAAGTAGATGGAATCAAAAACATCCAATTGGTTGAAGTTCGTGTAATATCTTTGATGACGGACCTCTTCCAGTAACTAGAACCCCATCCGTCTTAGATTTAGTGTAGTATGTCATCTATACATTAAGTAACTGCTCACAATTCGTGCCCATCAATTCATATTGCGGATTTGGATGAGCTGGTCGGATCAACCGACTCTGATGCATTCATTTATGGTCTGACATAATTAACCCTTGTGCACGCGGAATCTCGAGGTGACTAGTACCTTGTCTAATTGTCTAGTAAGATGTAGCAGCATCTTTTAAGAAACAGCATCGGCCTGTCCATGCTTATATGATTGTGTAATGGTGTATATTTATGATTAAGGCAAGTACGCCATAATGTAGTTATAATCAGGTAGGCGTACTTGCTAACAGGATGATAAGAGAGCTAATAATAGTTTGTGCATGTAGGCTATATTCAGATTTGCATACAATTCATTATGGAATTAAAGATGGTGTAATACAGAAAGGTGAGCATGATGCACAGCTTCCCGCCATGAATAACGTTTAGTGACGTCATTTATCAATGTAAGTTAATAGCAACAGCTGTGAGCAACGCTCATGGATGCCATATATCAAGGGGTGATACACGCTGTTGGTGCAATAATCAGTGTGTACATTTAGTATCGGAATAACAGGAATAGATTATGAAAATGTGCTAACAATAAGCAGACATGATATTATTATAATGTAGGAATGGGCAGACGATAGACTGTGGCACTAGCCAGTTATCATAGTAACGGAATTCCCCTCCATGAATAAGTGATCTGAATTAGATTATGATTGGCACTCAGGATATAATTGCACAGGTCATAAGCTGTAAACTACAAGCAAGTATCATTGCATGGAATAGGCCATAAAATTTCATACAATTCGTCGATGATAAATTTTAGTTATGTAATATATGGTCAGCTGAGCTTGGTACAAAACCGAGCAAAGTTTGTTTGCGTAGAATAAGCTAAAGAAATATCATACAATTCATCAATGAGAGATACTAGTTATGTAATATATCGACGGCTGAGTTTCGTAGGAAACCTTGCACATAAGCTATAGAAATATATAGACCACAAGCAAGTATGCTTGCGTAGAATAGACTGCAGAAAATACATACAGTTCACAGATGACAACTATTAGACATGTAATTTAGCAATGACCAAGTTTCTTAAGAAACTAGATTAGTTAGTGACGTCAAACGACGCCGTTTGCGTAGATTATGGTTGAGCCCGATCTATTAATATCGCTGATGAAACCTCATAGGTTTCAGGCCTGAGTGTGAACCAGGAATGTGATCAGCGACAGACTTGTTCAAACACAAATTAGGGTTGCTCTGGTTCTCTACTAGTGTCACGTACTGACACGCAGGACAGTACGCACCCGCACAAAGGGGACCAATCAGATAGGCGTGCATGAACTGTGACGTAGTCAACTAAATGAAAGTATGGATGTGCGCAAGAGAGGATGTATATAAACTGCTGCAGGGCAGTAATTTCATGATTTTACCACCGTTCATCCGCGAGTATATATATATATATATATATATATATATATATATATATATATATATATATATATATATATATATATATATATATATATATATATATATATATATATATATATATATATATATATATATATATATTTATATATATATATATATATATATATATATATATATATATATATATATATATATATATATATATATATATATATAAACGTTGATTATTTTAGTTGTCGTCAAAGGAGCACTACACACTCCCGTTCCTGGATGAGTCAGACAGGGTAGGCAGGGCCGGATAGTCAATATAAATATTCTTCGGTCTTACCGCTTGAAGGAGGCGAGTCGACTATCATCCTCATTCACAATTAGAGGCAAGCGTAGTCACAGCTACACCGCCAGTTTACCTCTAGTAGCGACCGATTGATTTATCATCATAACAGATTGTGTTTTGGCGGGAATCGTCATTAGATCAGTTTGGCGCCAGAATAGATTAGCCTTTGGCGGGAATTGATTAGAGTGAAAAGGCTACCGACCGACCGACGTCAGATGGCACCAAAAATTTACAATATGTCTAGCATCATCTTAAATATAATTGTTTACCACTATTAAATGGTACGTTTTGGACGAAGTAATTATCCTATAGGAAAATAAATGGTGGCGGCCAAATTCGGCAATTGCTGTATTGTTTAATATTGTGTTCACTCTCATCATTTTGATAGAATGGAACTCTTCTCCAACTCGTCGGATTCTGAGGGAAGTTATCGCTTCCCCACCTCTCCACCTGATTATAGTATAACCTCCGACGCCACTATTGGTATAAGCCCTATGGGTGTAAATTCGCGCCATTCACACCAGAACGAATCCAGGAAGAGTGCGGGTGGCGCGCAGTGCGGCGAATCATCGTCGTCCTCGGACGACCGCGAGGCGGCCTCTCTGCGCGCGGCTGAAGCGCAACTAGCCAGGTGGTATGTGATGCCGTGTATGTGCGCAAACGCATTCTGTAGTATGTAACGATTGTCCTGGTGAATATTACAGCAACATGGTCCAGTCAAATTAATGATGCCATAGGCTAAGTAATCTCTCTCAAAATATTCAACAGCTTATCTGTATGTTTGTTTTTGTACCACTCTGTCAGACTATAGATTGTACCAATATAATTGAGCGCATATACCGAGTCAAACAGCGTAGGTTTTTCTGATAGGTTGGAAAGTAAATCCTATCAGCCACCAAACGATTGAAGAAATGTATCCACATTTAGCTATTAACGCTACGAATATCTTTCTTTGAAACATAATAAAGAGCAGAAAATGGCATGCATGTTTAACTCTAGCGCGTTATATCACCTGGCATAGAGGCCAAGGGCGTTGCTGCTTCTGCCGAGGTTGCCGGGTGATGTCAAATAATCCCGTTTTAGCAAGTTATTGTGAGCTTAAAGGTGCATATTCACCTATGTGTTTGAAAATAAAATTGTTTAAATTATACACTTTTAGAGGCTTAAACTGTGAGCCTGTATGTAATGAAACGAAATAAATCTTAACATATGATGATTCCATTCCATATAAATTAATATAATTTTTTAAGTTACGAAATTGAAATAGAGGCACGGGCCTCTATTTCAATTTCGCAACTTAAAAAATTATATTAATTTATATGCAATGGAATCATCATATGTTAAGATTTATTTCGTTTCAGTACACATAGGCACACAATTTAAGCTTATCAAAGTATGCAATTTTAACCATTTTATTTTCAATCATTCTGGTGTAAATACGCACCTTTAAGTTCACAATAACTTGCTAAAAGGGGATTATTTGACATCACCCGGCAACCTCGGCAGAAGCAGCAACGACCTTGGCCTCTATGCCATATCATGCCGTGTTACAATAACATGTGCTCTGTTTGTAAAGCGACATCGCGTACATGATGTTATTGCAAGTGCTAGTTCATTGTCTAAGTCAGACATATCGCACACAATAGCTTCTAAAAGACGAGTTGCAATATCTTTCAATGAGACAATTATATAGTCCTATAACAAAGCAGGACCTCGCATTATCTACGCGTAAAGCGGAAGGTTTCTTATGAGTGGCCTTCATTGGTTCAAGTATTCAAAGCGAAATAGTATCTTTAGATGTCCTATCACGCGGGTCTTGATATCATTACCATATGGTGTTCTTCATTCTATGATACGTTTTCTATATTCTTTTGTGAAACACAGATTACCATTCAATAGTCATTGGATTTGTCTTGGCTTACATTCTTTTAAGGTAGGATGCGGAGATCCTCTATTTCTACTAAGTGGCACTCATCGATAAACCATCTATGAATTTCACTTCTTACTGAAGCAGCCCATGACAAGAACATTGCATTCAATCCTTTTAGCTCGTGTTATATTGATTAGTTTAATCAACTCAAATAAATGTTTGGGAAACTCCTGCAATCTAAATAAAGTATAAACTTCCAATTCACCTTTCCAGAGTATCGATCTATCATCTGACGTCGTATGACGTCATAATCAGATAAATGGCATGTAGGATGACGTCACACTCATTTCATCATAAATGATTCTATTTGGTCTGTCTTTAATTCTTAATAGTCCAATACGTTGTACGAATTGTGTGTCTCTACTATTTAATTAGCACGCTGTTGCATATTTTGAAACTAATTTGATTGGCCCAGTCAAATTTGTTCCAAAATATTCAATAGCTTACTTGTATAGTTTTATGGAATTGATAGTCAGGGAGTTCAGTGATCGATCGATCCCAACACGAGCGAGAGGGTCAGAGGAAGGGGGAGGGAGGGAGGGGATGGAGGGAGAGAGACGGGGAGAGAGAAACGAGATCGAGAAAAGAATCTCGTATGTATAGATTGGCGTAGTGCCGCCGCCATCCCCCTTCCCCACCTCACCCACCACCACCACCGACACCCTAACCCCACCAGCGAATTGGGGAATAAGGAGAATTGAATCGCGATAGGACAGGCGATTACTCTGTTCGTGCCAGACTATATATATATATATGGAATGTAGTTCGAAGATTTATATATCTTCGAACTACATTCCATAGAAACAAGCTAATAATAAAGGCATTGCTTCGTACCGAGAAAACTATGGGATATATATATTATATATATAGGCTTCTGTGTCATGAATAGCTACCAGGAAAATAAACCTTCGTAATTATTCGTAAAATTCAAATCGGTCACACTCGAAATGAGCACAAGAATTTGCGTAGATGCTGATATCAAATGAACCATTGGGTAGATTGAGGTGATATTAATGTTTGAGGTTGACTGGGTATGTTGAGTCTCTGTAACAGTCTCGTCGTTGTGATGACATAACAACATGGCCGGCCATAACATTAGACGCGTTTTCTCGGTACGAAGCAATGCCTTTATTATTAGATTGTTTGTATGGAATGTAGTTCGAAGATTGGATTCCTCCCCCTAGCCCAACCCAACCCCCGCACCGGTCCCCACACACCGCATCTTTCCACCACCGTACCTTATCGATAGATCTGGGTACATTGTTTTAGCGTCATGGTATGTATGTATGTATAATGTCCTGGTTTGGTGTCAAAATTTAATTCTTTTTGTCAGTGACTGTTTAACACTTTGACCCCCGAATTTCTTCAATTTTCTCATATAAAATGGCCATTTGCAGATCAAGAGAAAACTATTTTTGAAAATTTACCACTTCTCTTGGTCTGCAAATGGACATTTCTCAAGACCACTGCAGAAGCCGTTTTCGGCTCATATAAGTGTTAAAGATTTAATAGAATTCTCTATTTCTAACTATTCCACGACCATTTTTATCTAAGCTCCGCCAACTTCGAACACGTATTTTAATCGATTTGAACGCTGACTTACCAGAACCCCAATTTCCAAATAAGGGGTGAATCCACATTTACATATGCCCCGCCCGTCTCTAGCTAAACCATTATACAGGTAGGCTGTTGCATATTGTTGAGCTATAAATCTATGGCAACATCAGCTCCAGATCAAATTAGCTTCGAAATATTCAACGCGATGTGTATTTAATTGTAAATTCACCAAAGGCGTACAATGAATGAATCACTGTTAGCTATATCCCGCCCATTTCTAGCTCAGCTCCGCCCACGTTTTGCCCGTGTTGAGATCTATTGAACCCTGAATACCAATAATCACAATAACAAAGTAGCTGTACATGTAAACTGTTGAATATTTTGAAATTAATTTGACCAATGGCAGCAACGGCATCATGACGGAGTATTTCCGTCAGTTATGATTGTGACGGCAGCCTACATGTGACATAATTGATCATTACGTCAGATACTTGATCGACAGATCGGATTCATCCATCCAGACACTTTCGTGACGGATTTTTCCTACATTCGTGACGGGCCTATATCATTTGATTGTGACGTAAACCAACAATCTGCGGGTTTTTAACATGACGTCAAACTCAGATATTTGAGTGGCAGATAGTATCCCTGCCTCAGACTACGTTTAATCACGCGTACAGAATGGAAATCGTGATACTGCCTCCAAAATCTGTCAGGGCGCTCAATACAGACTCTCGTGCTGATATACACTTGTTAACTGCCAGGGAACATCATTGCTATGCAATGATCAAGGCTTTCTTGGCAGCAACAACTATTGTGGGAAATTGCCTAGACGCGTTACATTATATTCGATACATTGGTTTCAATCAACACCTAAAATGATTAACCATTTGCTGGAGTTACTTTCAGTTGAACATAGTCCTCTACAACCTACACCCATTTAGTCAACTCCAAACACATACAACACTCCCGTATAACGACGTACTCATACACGCGCGCATACACGCACGCACGCACGGTCGCTCGCTCCCTCGCTCGCTGGCGTGTCGCACGCACGCGCTCACACACGTATGCACGCACGCACGAACGCACCCACGCACACACGTACACAAGCACTCACGAACGCACGCACGCTCGGGTACACACTGGTACGCACATACGCACACACGCAGCATTAAGCAAAAGGTTCGCGAAGTAAGTGGCCTGTTTTGAGCATTTTGGAAACATTAAGAATGGCATCTGGTTATTATATTTTTATGACGTCTATATCCCAGTAATTAGAAATCAGAAAAAGATGGAGCTTAAAGGATAACTAATCCCTTCTCTTGATAGGTATTCAGGTGATCTAACACGCCACTCGTGAACTATCCAGGTAATTTTAAGCTTTTTATCATGGCTAGGGAAAAATATTAAGGCTTTAGTGGTTAAATGTCGGTGCATTTCCGCAGCCTATGATGGCTGTCATGATTTACTTTTTAACCAATCAGAAAAAGCCTAGGCTGTCTGCCGCGGTATATACGCTCAGTCATAGAGGTGCCAGTTATGGTTTGACAATGTGGAATAAAGGCAATCCTACAGGTAAGCTGTTGACTATTTCGAAACCAATTTGACTGGGAGTTGTTGCTGCAATAGGCAGCAACAACTTCCATTCAAATTAGTTTCAAAATATTCAACGGGATGAGTATTACAGAATAAAGAATGTAATGCATTGGCGCTTACATGACATCACGCACTATAGGTTGAGGAGATAAAATGGTGGCGTTCACTGTATAACATTTACTCGATATTGCAAAGCAGATAATTGCGATACAGATCAGGGAATGTGACAGGATATGCATGATTTGGAATCCATAAACCATATTCTATCGATGCAAACAACATTTGAGATGAGATTAGCATCGCTTTAATCTAATTCCAATTTTTGACAAATTTAAGGTGTTTCACAAAGGGCACACGAATTTCACAGTGAATACTTTTGTTTCATTAAATGAATTCAAATCATTTTTCTTAAGATAATACGGGGCTTGTGTTAATATTTTATGATGACCTATATATATAAGGAAAGATAGGAAGAGTGTAAATGTTTCAAATTGAATACATCTCTAAGGATTTAACAAAATCTTCAAGAAAGGGTTAGAAATTTGATTTTCAAATTCAACAGGTCGGCCAATTCAGACAGAACATAGATTGTTACCGTCGTTAGGAAATATCTAGTATAAATCTGCTGGAGGGTTTTTGCTAACTCGTACTACCGAGGCCACGCCCAACCGGTTCGTCCCACCGACGTCCGCAATCAATTGAGGTCACATACAGTCAGCCCAGGTTTAGCCAGAACATAGATTGTTACCGTCCTTAGGAAATCTCTGGTATAAACCTGCTGAAAGATTGCTACAACTCGTACTACCGAGGTCACGCCCATCCGGTTCGTTCCACCGACGTCCACAATCAATTGAGGTCACATACAGGTCAGCCCAATTCAACCAGAACATGGATTGTTACTGTCCTTAGGAAGTTAGAATTGGTAGCAACAGCCTCCAGTCAAATTGTTTCCAAATTTTTAGTAGTGGCGGAGAAATGAGGTTGGACACGGTTGGATTTTATCTGGTCTTTATCGATCCAAATTTTGCCTGTTTCCAACACGCGTGAACGACCTTATTCACCTGGACTTCTTAAGCACTAATTGGAACCAACAGCCTCCAGTCAAATTGTTTACAAAATCTTTAGTAGTGGCGGAGAAATGAGGTTGGATAAAGTTGGATTTTATCTGATCTTTATCGATCCAAATTGTGCCTTTTTCCAACATGCGTGAACGACTTTATTCACCTGGAGTTCTTAAGCACTAATTAGAAGCAACAGCCTCCAGTCAAATTGTTTACAAAATTTTTAGTAGTGATCGAGAAATGAGGTAGGATAAGGTTGGATTCTATCTGGTCCGTATTGATCCAAATTGTGCCTGTTTCCAACACGCGTAAACGACCTTATTCACCTGCACTTCTTAAGCACTAATTGGAAGCAACAGCCTCCAGTCAAATTGTTTACAAAATCTTTTAATTCTTGTAGTCAAATAATTTCTAAAATATATCGAATCTGGGGTGTACGAGGCAGAATTAAACTGAATTTTGATCTATCCTCTGTGTGTGCAAATTCCTTGGTCCAAGCACCGTACTTGATCTGGTTACGCGGCGTGCGTTCCTTAACGTGGATACAGCAACTTCCAGAAAAAGTGATTCTAAAAGTGTGTAACAATCCGGGAAACGAGATAAATTTTGACTAAAATTTTGCATATCCCCATTGCGTCTCAATTCCCTTGTCTGAGCACCGTACTTGGTCTGGTTAAGCGGCGTGCGTTCCTTTAACGTGGACACAGCAACTTCCAGAAAAAGTGATTCTAAAAGTTTGTAACAATCCGGGAAACGAGATAAAATTTGACTAAAATTGTGCATATCCCCTGTGCGTCTCAATTCCCTTGTCTGAGCACCGTACTTGATCTGGTTAAGCGGCGTGCGTTCCTTTAACGTGGACACAGCAGCTTCCAGAAAAAGTGATTCCAAAATTTTGTAACAATCCGGGAAACGAGATAGAATTCAACCAAACTTTAGCTATCCCCTGTGCGTCTAAATTCCCTGGTCCGAGCACCGTACTTGATCTGGTAAAGCGCCGTGCGTTCCTTAACGTGGACACAGCAGCTTCCAGAAAAAGTGATTCCAAAATTTTGTAACAATCCAGGAAACGAGATAAATAACATTTACTGTCTTGACAAATTCTGAATAACAACAATTCCGAATAACGGGTTATGAACCGCATTGGTTACTAATATCCGTAATGGGGTAGATATTCTAATTGCGCGGGTTTGGTGTTTTGTTTTTCTTTCAGAAATCATGCCCCCAGGCCGATCGCCACACATAATCGCTAGAGGTCGCCCCTCCAATGTGTGTGACGTTGTGACCTTAGTCATGCCTCTTACATAATGAAACAAACTGAATGCCATTTTTGAAGTCTTTTGGCATCAACGTTTTAGATCCCTAATGAAACAGAAAATCAAATAATTCCGTAACAAAAGCTCTCTATAGTTATTATGATTGTATGATATAATAATATATGACAGAATGCGCTCTACACATCACATAGATAATTTATAAAGGCTTGTGAGATACAATTAGATATTTGTCTTTTTGAGCTATTATACATTTTAATCAAATCTCTACACAATAACTTTGTCATGAATATTGTTTTAGTTAAATTACACGTATATATCAATAGTTATACTGTAAAAATATGACAGCATAACAGGGCCATACAATAACCAAAATAAATTATTTTATATCTTACAGTGTAACATAACATCAAGGGAGATAATTCCTAATTTGTTGACTTTATTTTTGTGATTAAAGCTATGTCAATTATTCTGTATATAATATATTGAAGAAGCCCTAACGGAATGTTGATCTGTCGAGCTGTTGATCAAACTGTTCCGTCTATTCGACATTTCTGACATTCTCATGGGTCACAGCTATATGAAATATGTGTTTGTTAAGTCGTTCCCAGCAGGCACATGACGTTGTTTCAACGTTGAAACAACGTCATGTGCCTGCTGGCTTTACATTTTGTGGGCGTGTTTATAAAAGATGTTATATTGGTACCAGGCCCACCCCGCCCCCGTCTTCATCCTTAAGTAACTTAATGTCATGTCAAGTCCGGTGTGGCAAAAAGTCTAATCAATAAAAGGTTTATCTTGTTTTGATATTTATTATCTATTTATGTCATCTTATGATTTGTTATCTATGCCAAACTGAACAAAGAATTTGAACTTTGTATGAAATTGGTTTCTGTTACGGAGTTATTTGAATTCAGTAACTGAATCAATATATAAAGTGTTTTGTCTTGTTTTGACAATTATAGTTCTTATTTTTACATTGTAGATGGCGATTGAATTAAAAATTTGAATTGTAAATGCAATTGTATTACAACTATCCTAAACATTGCATATATATATATATATATATATATATATATATATATATATATATATATATATATATATATATATATATATATATATATATATATATATATATATATATTGCAAACTTATTTCAAACATTTTGTAAAAATTCACTCATTTTATCAAAAAATGTAAAAGATAATAATTGAAGCGATAATTGTGACCATTTTAGATTGATATGCATATTCAAATAACTAAGTAAAATAGTCAAATTCATCGAAAAAAACATGTTAGGGCCAAAGACAAATTTGGATATGGAAATTATGTTCGTTTTGAGTTTTTGTTACCGAATTATTTGAATTTTCAAATGGCAAAAATGTTAGATTACTCTAGAATAAATGGCAAAACTTTGTTAGACGTTGACAAAGGTCCCAGAGGACTGCAACATAGAAAGGTAAGTTTACGGCTAGCGTCGTTTCAATGGCTTTAAATAAATCTAATGTATTTTCAGACTTTTCGCTACATTATTATTTGAAAAAATTGTGTTCTTTTGGGGCTTTATGTAGTTTTAAGCAATATTCAGGTTGATATAATTGTTTTATCTTATTTATATGACTATATCCAAAAGCAAATGATGATTTATTGTTCGATTTAGCACACATAGAATATTTTATTCGCTTGCGTTTCATTCAAACGTTTCAGAAAGATGTGATCATTTTTGTAACTGCTAAGTTAGTATCAGATCTGATATTTTACTTATTTCTTGGGATACCATAAAGTACCAAGATGCTATTTTACTACTTGTAAATAATGATTCAAAGTATTGTTCACGTATTTTTCACGTTTTAGAATCCTGAGTAGTTTTGAGAGGGTGCCATTGTTTCATGGCATTTTAGGTATTTTTTATTTATAATATTTCTGAAATGAGCTAACTATATACCAAAAAGCATCACAATTTAACCAACTTTTCAAAAACGTAGTTACAAGATCATTGGATTAAAAACCAAATATTTATACGCCTCTGAAGAGAGAAAGACCTCTATTTCACGAACTTTTTGCTTGATGCTATGTATGCTACACACGTGTGTACTGAAACATTAACAGAAATAGACGAAATTGCCTCAGATCCCTATGCAATCATCCCCGTCCCGCCATTGCGGCGCCGAATGTTTGAGGCGAGTCAATAGGCAATATTGCTCTGTTGATTTGTGCTTGCGATGTATCACACCTTAAATGGTGCAAGAAGAAAGAAGCCATTCTCATCTTACAAAATATGTTTACTTCCCCCCGTGAATACGCACACACATGGAAACAATTCCTGAATTAGATCTTCCCAAAAGTCTCCCTGAGCAGAGCCTGGACACATTTAGTTGGTGACATTGCGCCACAATCTGCGTGAGAGCAAGCGAATTGTTGCAATCTCTCAATTTTAGGAAATGCATTTCCGTCTCTGAATCTTTGGATAGCCTTGGGCAACTGTTACGCGCAATGCGCGATGTTAATCGAAATCTCTATTCTCTGCCACAGCAACATGTTTTAACTGTCTGCCTGCTGAATTTGAATAGACTGCATTTTCCATTATGTTTAATGCTGGTTCTGCTGAATATTTTGAAAACAATTTGACTGAAAGTTGTTGGTGGCATACACATGCTTTTTGAGAACGAAAATAATAAAAACATATTTGGACGTTACTCGCATATCCCGCTCGTTTAAGCCACCGTAACCATAATGTTGTCCCCGGTACGTCCCCCGAACGTAGGTCTGAGGCTGAAAAATGTCCCGGGTATTACGGTAAAGACCTCTCTCTCTCTCTCTCTCTCTCTCTCTCTCTCTCTCCCTCCCTCCCTCCCTCCATCCCTCCCTCCTTCCCACCCTCCCTCCCTCTCAACCTCTCGTCCCCCCATCTCTCTCATTTTAAAAGAATTAGTCCGATACAAACAGAAAGCAGAGAGAGGGAGAGAAGGAACCCTAATACGACGAATTAGCCTAATGGCCAGATTGACGAAAATGGACTCAAATTCAATCATTGACCAGTGAGACAATGTGAAATTAACTTTAGTCTATTGACCTTATCAGCTAGCATCATTGGAGTTCAATCAAAACACTAACGACGAAAATGATTGCAATCAGATTGTGTCCACGGGGCGGTTCCTTAACAATTTCCCCACCAAACGAAATAACATAGCAATTACCTTGAAGTTATTAGTTCGGTGGCCGATGGTAGTTCTATCCTGGGAAATGCAATATCCAAATACATACCACGAACCTTTAACTATTGCCACTCTGATGTCAAACTGTTACATTTTCAAATTAAAAGGTGAACTGGTGTTCATTTTTCAACAACATTGGCGGAAGGTGTTGCTGTCGTAGACAGCAACACCGTCCACCAAAATTGTTTTAACATTTACACAAGTTTCTTTGCTATTGGCACAGTAAAAGGTAGAGTTTTGACATCAGAGTTGTAAGAGTTAATGCCGAATGACCAGATTTGACGAATTCATTAAAATGTAGAATATATTTAAAGAAGAATCTATCATAATTGACACATGATAAACCCCTGACAATAGTTGTTTGTATGCGTTCCCTTTTAGCATATGCTCGCTTGTTGTGTGTTGGTACATTGATGGCTAATCTACTATACCGGTCAAAGCCACACCCACTCTACCAATGCATATATTCGCTTCCATCTAAATCCTGTCTCCCACTAGGCGGCCACTTACTTAGGAATATATGCGAGTACATGTGAGTATGTACGAGTGGGTGAAACCCTGAAATAGTCATCATGTGGGAGAGGATTTACTCGCACGCGCTCGTAGCTGGTCTCAGTCCACACTGATTGGCTTTGTGAACGTTCAAAATTCTGGCGATATCCGCACGCACTCGCTGACAATCTCAATCCGATCTCAACCCACACACAAGGTGGAAGAAGGGTGGTCTCAATGTCTCATGACTCGTAGTCCACTAGCGCTCTCAAATTAGCTCGCAAGAATTAGGAAATGATATCAAGCATAGTGTGTCGCTGCGACCTCCTCTCTCATACATTGCGAGTACATTGCATCAATCACGTGCGAGTCTGCATATGCCAATAGCGCACAAGAGGTCTCCCAGTGCATTTGCTCACCTATTGCCTGTCATCCACTAGACGACCATTTCGTGAGTGGTTGAGACCTTGAAATAGTCGCTGGTTGGGAGAGGATTTGTTAGCAAGCACTACAGGTTTGGGTACAAGTGCAAATGCATTTGCATTTGCATTTGAATGCATTTGCACTTGCATTTGCATCTAAATGCAATTGTGAAATTTCTGACGCATTTGCATTTGCATTTGCATTTCAATCTCATGTATTTGCATTTGCATTTGCCTTTGTATGAAAATGGTTGCATTTGCATTTGAGTTTTCAAATGCATTTGATTTTTTTCAAAAGCACTACTTTTCTCATTTTGCATTTCTTTCAGAATTTATTGGCACTTGCTGCTGTTGTAAATAGCAGCCACAACACCCAGTCAAATTAATTATTTTAAAATTCAACCAAATTATTTGTTAAATCATAAAAATGTCAATTCTGTTGCTAGAAATTAGAAATGTAATTCCCTGTGATTTATTAAGCCATTTCACTATGATGTGTGACTAAGATGATCTCAGACAAAATCAGCATTTAAACAGTTTAATCTAGAAGTGCCAGAATCTTGGTTCAGGTCTTGAATAAGGTGATGAACATTTTGAAACAAATTTGACTAGAAACTTCGACCCACAGCTGGCAGTCAAATTATCTTCAAAATATTCAACAAAATATTTATTAAATTCATACAGATATTGCATACGCTGATAACTATTTTGAATGTATCTTGACTGGAGCCTATCGCTGCCATAGGAGCAGTAGCAGCTATCAATAAAATTCCTTTCAAAATATTGAACATAATCAGCTCATATCAGCCAAAATCTGCTTCTGCAGTGGTCTCGAGAAATGTTCATTTGCAGACCAAGGGAAGAGTATTTTTGAAAATTTACCACTGGAATAACTGGCTCGGTAACGGAGCCAGCCATTCCAGTGGTAAATTTAAAAAAATGGTCTTCTGGTCTGCAAATAAACATTTTCTTTGAGAAAATTTATTTTTTTAAAACAAATTCGAGGGTTAAAATGTTAATGGTGAAATAAGTATTATTTTCTCATAGTAAAGTTCCATGTGCGGATGAAGAGAAGACTATTTTTGAAAATTTTACACTGGAATGGCTGGTTCAATAAGCGAGACAGTCATTCCAGTGGTAAAATTTCAAAAATAGTCTTCTTGGTCTGCAAAACGTTTTACAAAAAATAGTCACTATCAGCAGATACATAGATGGCGGATGCATACTCAGAATTTCAGTACCAGATGTGTATCCAAATATTCAAATGCATTTGCATTTGCATTTGCACATACATTTGAATAAGTTGGAAACATTTGCATTTGCATTCAGATGCAATGGCGCTAGGTTGCATTTGCACATGCATTTGCATTTGAATCATTTACAAATATTTGCGTTTGCATTTAAATGCAATACCCTGCACTTGGACCCAAGCCTGAAGCACTCACAAGCGGCCGTAATTGGACGCCGTCCGCAAGACATGGTTGGCGGCGCCCGTTGAGTTTTTCAATGGTTCAAATTCCTGCGCCTTCCGAAAGCGATCGCGAAAAAGTCGATCTCAGCTTACTCGCAATGTGTGAGAATGATGAACGCAATGACTCTCAGTCCGCGCTAGTTTTCTCGAGTTAGAAATAGGTAATGCTATCAGACCGAGCGAGTCGCTGCGATCAGCCCCCCCCCCCCCACCACCACCACCACCACCACCACCCTTAACCCCGCTCATCATGCGTTACGAATACGTTGCAATCAATCGCCCGCGAGAGTTTAAATGCAGCGACCAAATAGGCAATTCTGCTCCGTTTACCAAAATGGCGCAGGACCAATATACATTTTGATATTGGACGCCCATTGAACATCAGCGCAGGGCCGATATCCAATCTCATATGCGCACGAATATACAAATGATATTTGTGCAAGGGCCAATTTCCAAATGATATTGGTGCAAGAGTCTATATCCAACTAATACTTATGCAGAGACCAATAACCAAATGGCAACGGCAGGTGGCCGACCAATAATCACGCGCAATAAGACGTGTGATTAGATAATTTATGTTATAAGTTTATACAGTGTTGTTATTCAAGAAGTCATCTAGATCCACCCTCACATACTCTGATCGTTTGTTTTTATATTTGGAAATGTGGATGAAATTGTTTAAAACATAAATCTCTTCTGAAACTGACTATGATGTTAAAAAAATCTGTGTCGATGTCGGCGAAGTTTAGCTCGCATTAATGGAATCAACAACTGGTGGAATTTATAATACCCGCTCGGGTTATCTTTTGAACATTGGCCCTTGCACCAATATCATTTGGATATTGGGCGTTGCGCCGATATCATTTAGATATTGATCCTTAAGTTGATATCATTTGGATATTGGCGTAAATATGAGATTGTATATCGGTCCTGTGTCGTGGAGCAACGGGCACGCCAATACCCAAATGTATATTGGTCTTGCACCATTTTAAAGCGACACAATTTAGATACTGGTTAGTTGCATAGGCCCAATATATTAATAGGTTGTAAGAGGTCTCAGCGTGAGAGTTAATTGATCACAATTTAATGCAATCTCAAGAAGTCACGGTCACCACTTTGACGTACTAGCAACTAGGCTTACTCCCAAGTAAATGGTTGCCTAGTGGGAGACAGGCTTAAGATCAGAGGTGCGCAACCACTCGCACGTACTCGCAAGTACTCTCAAGGAATTGTCCGCCTAACGAGAGACAGGCTTGAGGGAGCTGAGGCAGGTGTACTCCAGTCGGACCATCTCACATAACGGATGCCATTACGCCTGCCACGTTAAAACGGATTATTAGTTAGCATTCTATTACAAATTCGCGGTCAAACCGGTGCTTAAGGACAACATACTTTCAAAGCGTATATTATGAGTTGTCTATTTTCTTTCCATATGACGTCGATCAAAACCCTTCAAACTTCAAACCTTCTAGTTCAAACCAACTAAAATCAGCTATGTAGTGGTCTTGAGGGATGTCTATTTGCAGGCGAAGAAAAGAGTAAAAAAGGGTAACCGAGACAGTCATTTCAGTGGTAAATCTTCAAAAATACCCTTCTCTTGGCCTTCAAATGTACACTGGCTAACCAAAAACTTAAATCTTCTTTAACGTCTTTGATGGTCAAGGCGGCCAAAATTCCAGTGGTAAATTTATAAACAATACTCTTCTAAAATTAAAATTAATTTTAAAATTTTGTCCATTGAAACGATTAATTGATATAGGTAGTATTTTGAGCACTTTGAGGCGCTGTTGACACGAGTGGGGTTAACTTGAAAAATAACATTAGGCTATAACAACAACTTTGGCTAAATGAAAAGATAAACCTCAAACTTATTACAATTTCCGAGGAAATTCATTTGAAGAGACAACTGACTGTATCCAAAATGTTGAAAATATAAAACTATTTTGTTACCCTCACAAAATAAGTCAAAGAGGAAAGGAACTGCTTTCCAGAATATTAAATTGGATCCAACTATTCCTGGCAACAAAATGACTTTTCAATTTAATCAAAAGCTATGACAACTGTCTCATTTTATCGAAGAACCGGAGAGCATAACACATTTTATATCCAAGATTCGTATGCAATGAATGAATCCAATCTGTCAATCAAGTATATGACGTGAGAATCAATTACGTCACGTGTTGGCTGACGTCACAAGTATAATTGACAGAAATAGTCCGTCATGAAGCTGGAATAATACGTCAAGTGTACTAATTGTATGTCTTTGAGAGCGTTACTATTTAGTAAACATTCTGTTCAACATTAATTTGACTACCCGCTGTTCAACCACAGCCCCAGTTAAATTAGTCTCGAAATATTCTACAGGTTAGCAGTATGGTGACAATGAAATTGGGATTCTGGGAATTCAGGAAACAAAAGATATAAATCAATGCCAACACGCGCAAACCATCGACGGAGCTTAGTTTGAGAGTGGCGGACATAGCTAAAAGTGGATTCATCCATCCATTAAATACTATCCCTCGTACGCTATCGGTTAATAGCCTGAATGAAGACAATGAACGTGTACGAGACAAAAATGTCCATATTTGTCCATATTGTGGAAAAGGCTATATATCGAGGTCAGCCATGTTTTATGGATTGACCTATCACATATTACCATCAAGTGGGCTGCGTCACTGCTAGAGGAAAGTTAATGAAAACACCCAGAAGTGTATATAGAAGAAAGTGTATGGGTGTCGTTTAACTACGGCTCAGGGCAAACATGATTAAACGTTATGGGAAAAGTTGTGTAAATATATCTATTGTGCTGTTTGATTAGTAGTCTGGCAGGACGTGGAAAGATAGTAAAATTGGCAATGCGTTGAATGGTAGCATCATATTCTGGTATAATGAACTCATAAATGGAAAGTCACTTCACAAATACAACGAAATCTGACTATGTGAACGCATGGGTGAGCAACACGTGACTGGTAGATGATCTCTTTGAGCAAATCAATGGATGAATCCGATCTGTCATTCAAGTGTATGAGGTTATAATAAATTACGTCACATCTAGGCTGACGTCGCAATCATAATTGACAGAAATACTCTGTCATGAAGCCGGAATAGTGCGTCACGTGTGCGAATTATATGTCTTTAATCGTTTTCTATCGAATAAACGTTCTGTTGAAAATTTTGAAACTAATTTGACTTGGCGTCGTTGCTACTATAGGCAACAACAGCAACCAGTCAAATTAATTACAACGTTTTCAACAGATTACCTGTATAGTTATCTTAATATTTGGATTCTGAGTCTTCAGGGTTCTACTGATCCCACCACTGGCAATGGGGGGGGGGGGGGGGCGGAACCTATAGCTAGAAATGGACAGGACATTGCTAGAAATGGATCCCCCTATTGCAATAGAAATGTTTAATCTCGGCATAGGATAATGATTCATTAAGACAGATGAATCTTTGCCCCTTCCACAACACGTCGTAACAAATTGATTCTTACAGAACAGAAGCAGGAAGTTCTTCATGATGCAAACAAATAATCCGTTGGTTTAATATTTTGAAAATAATTTGACTGGAAGCTGTTGCTGCCAATGTATTCCACTCGAAGTGGTTTCAAAATATACAACATCTTTCGTATACACTTGTGTAGAAATTGAAACAATGATAAGTCAGGGGATAAAGTGTAAAGAATTCCTATATTTAGTCTGACAAAATTATATATGATACAGAGAATCCAGCCATGACGCATGTAAGAACAAGCATGCGTTGGTAAGCGAATACTCAAATTAATACAATTCATAATTAACCTGTTATTTACGAAATAAACACATAGTTAGTCTAGACAGGAGAATCCATGTAAATTATTAATAATATTATTTTGAAATTATTTTGACTGAATGACGTGACTAGGGTTCAGTTAGATAGTTCTTAGAATATTCAGTTGGGTTCATATTTAGTTCATTCCAGTGGAACGAATTTTCCGCGAACATAAGAGATGATTTATTTGAAGAAGTATTCTGTATGTATGCTGTGAACGAATATCACCACACTTTCTCAAACCCTGAAACGTGGACATTGGGAAGATGTGAGTCAGATTGGGCTCATTTCTGATACCTCTGTGTAAAGAAATAATGGCGGAATGCGTATTATCGGTATATAAGATATAAACTGAAGAAGAAATGACGAATTTTGGATCTATTCAGCATCGATGTAGTCAAACAAACCTAAGCAAACATTCAGCTGAACCTAGAGCTCATATATTTTTAGCTGCGGGTAGCAGCTCAATAAATCCTCATGGCGGGTAGCAGCTCAATAAATCACCATGTCCATTAACACAGCAATGGGTATGATCCGAAAAATCCGGATCCCATAGCTACCTAGATTACATAGACCTTGTTTGTTTATACCACTAAATTGACGCCACTTATTAATGAATATGTGGACTAACAGCAGCCAATATTAAGAGTTTTCATATAGATTGAGTGATTAAGCGAGATGGGAATATTGTCAACAAGGTCAATATTGAGTTATGTAGCATCTGCATTGAAACTGTGTCCTGGAGATTCTGTATATTTGGAAAATTGTAAAAGACAGTAATGCTTTTATGAAGCAATAACCAAGATCACGACTCAGTTTCCAGCATGTAATTATCTGCACAAAATATCTTTTATGTGTAGAGTAATTCCGATGAGACGACAGAGGGAATTGATGTCGCTGGAAAGCAGCCGGAGTCACTCGCTCGGGGAATAGTCGTGTCCATGAGAAAGTCGGGCATTATCAAGAAGAACGGCTTGACTGTCAGCAATAGAATAGGCACATTAAGGATCATTGTAATACTAAATCGATGAACAAATAAGCTTAAAAGAATCATTTAGTGATATCAATATTTCTCAAAGACTGTCTTGTCCTGATGGAATTAGTCAAGCCTTGCTTTTACTCTGCATATATGAACTTTATTGAAGTGTGATGAGAGAACAAACGTTGACGTTTCATAATTATAACTCCAAAGCGAGATAGTTAGATAGATATATAGGTCGCTAGGTGCATAGGTAAGTAGGTGTGTAGGTAGGTAGGGATGTAGTAATATTATTAGCTCGCTGGCTCAGAAATTTTTTTTTTTAATTAATTGTATTGCCTAAGATTTGTCATATTTATTTGATAGAGACGATAAGGCCTTAAAATGTTGATCAACCTTAAAATCCCTGTGGTTGTGTTTGAACAGTTAATTTCGATTTCACCAAGATGTCACGTAGATTCGGATTTTGTTAAATGCTATTACTGGACGCAGGTTAAGAGGTTGTCTTAAATTATCCTACAATTTATTATAGTAGTCTTTTCGAATTTCTGAAATTTCAACATTCTTTCAATTATATGTAAGCGTGAATGGTATTATTTCACGATGATAATCAAGCCATTCAGTCATTCTGTTTCTAGTTGCTTAATCCAAAAGGATTCTCTAATTTTCATTTTTGAATTAAAATTGTGTCTTTGCTATGCTTGCTCATGAATGTTTATCTGATTGGAAGAGGTACATCCACCCTTTTACTTCCACATGTACGAGATTCTCCTACGCCTATAGTTGAAGGAATGTGACGAATTTTGGCAGACCTGTCTTGCATCAGTATCAGGGATGGTTTCCAAATCGTGCAAGGTTTCAGAATCAATATTGTGCAAAAATCGAAACGAATACATCTCGGTTTAGGGATTAGAGGGAGCATGCAGATTCAAAAACCTTCTTATCACTAAAATTTCTACTAAAACGAATGTTTTGTGCTTTTACAATTCCTTTAAAGGTCGCCTCACTCGCCATGGATAAGTGGCCCACACAATGTTCATTTTACTACTCACTGTATTCCAGCATTGGTTGTAATCAATTACATCCCCAGGTCCCTCATCATGGATTAAAATAGCCATACATTTGCCAAGATTAAACACAGTACAAACATCGGATTGTTTCTCGGACATTAGTCTATTATCTCAATCGGCCCGGATGTGCATCAGGAAGACAATGCGAAATTAACTTTGGTCCGACGACCGTATTAAAAGAATTCTAGGTGTGCGATTAAAGCACTAACAAAGGCTAGGATCAGATGCAGAATCTATCTACAGGGAGAGTTCTTTAACAAGTTTTCCATCAAGAGAAATAACAAACCAATTACACCGCAGTCAGTAATGTCAGTAAGCATACCCAGGGAAATACTATAGTTAGATAGACATCACAAACCTTTCAACGCACATGACTAGATAGGGAAAAGCGTATACACTTTACTGAGTATTAAACTGACATTATCTGATGGCGGCATGAGATACAATCAGTGGTAATTGAGGGATACATTTCTAACTATGTCGCGCCCATTTCTAGCTACGCTTCGCCCGTTCTATACGTGTGTTGGGATAGATTTATATGCTTTAAACCTGCAGGCTCAGAATACCAATTTCAAGGTAACTACACAGGTAGCCTGTTGTATATTTTGAAACTAATTTCACTGGCCTACGTCAGAAACAGCACCACGTGAAATTGGTTTCAGAATATGCAATAGGCCACCTTGAAATTGGTATTCTGAAAATAAGAATTCTGAGGATACAGGGAGAATACCTATGGCAGCAATAGCGCTCAGTTCAACCAGTTCAACAGAATACTTATTAAATAGTAGACACTCAATTCGTGCACTTGACTGACTATTCAACGTTCATGATAGACCTAGATACATCATTCATTAAGCATTTTGAGTGTGACGTCATCCTACAATTAACGTAATTGATTATGACATCATCTGCTTGAGGCACAGATCGGATCTATCCGTTGTCTTATACTAAGCAACCACATATTTTTGCTCCTCATAAGACAATCGTGTATACTAAGACCGTCCGGTTTGCGGTTCTTAGTAATGGGGAAGCCATGTTTATTATAGATGTATATTTCTATTTGTCACAGATCATAAAATGGCACATAGGAGAAGGATTATTATCTATAATGGTTGCTCGTTCAGAGCTGTATCCCCTTCCTCACATTAGAACAAAATACGGATGAATTATATCAAATCATATGTAGAAAGTAGCTGTGCGTATGTGGATCAGACCCCCATTTCAACTATCAGAGCCTTGCATGGTCCGTTTTATCTTTCACAAGTAGTTGACGCTGGTAAACCCTAATCATTTCATCTCAAGTGACAAAGATCGCTATAATCAGCCGCTTTCATTTCTTGCAGCAGGCGTATGAGAGAGAGAGAGAGAGAGAGAGAGAGAGAGAGAGAGAGAGAGAGAGAGGAGAGAGAGAGAGAGAGAGAGAGAGAGAGAGAGAGAGAGAGAGAGAGAGAGAGAGCGAGAGCGAGAGAGAGCGAGAGCGAGAGAGAGAGAGAGAGAGGGGAGAGAGAGAGCGAGAGAGAGAGAGAGGAAAGAGAGAGAGCGAGAGAGAGAGAGAGGGAAAGAGAGAGAGAGGGGGATAGGGAGAGAGAGAGAGAGAGAGAGAGAGAGAGAGAGGAGAGAGAGAGAGAGGGGGAGGGAGGGAGGGAGGAAGGAAGAAAAGACACACACAGAAAAATATAGAGAGAGAGAGAGAGTGGAGATGGAGAGAAATTTAAAAGGAGAAAGGATGACAATAGAGAAGAGATGGGAGAGAGCAAAGAGGTTTGGATGGTGAGTGAGGCTGACAGATGTAGGGATGGTGAGAGAGACTGACAGATAGGCGTATTCTCGTTGTGAGTTGCAACTAAAATTATTGCAACTGAAATTCCCTTATATTTTAGGAAACGGTTGCTTGGATATTCAATGGTGTCAAAATATTCACTAGGTAATCATACCATGAATTAATATGAGGAATTTAACGCTAAGATTTGTAAACAGTCACTTAGTATTCAACATGGTCCTGAATGTTTCAACTCAGAACTGGCGTTTGCAATCTTGCGTGAATATAGGCAATTTCATTCTTTATAGTCTATGCGGCTGGAGATATTTAATTCGTGGTATGATTACCTAATAAACGCAGTCAGTGTGACGTTGTGTCTCATGTCAAATAAACCAACAGCATCTTATTCAGCAAAACAGACATGCAGATTTCTCGTCATTGATGATGTACTGGCGTAGTGCTTTAAATGTGCGCAGACGTCAATGGAGGAATCCGATCTGTCACTTAAGTATGTGTCGTCAAAATCTATTACGTCATGTTTAGGCTGGCGTCATAATCTGTAGTGAAAGCAAGTGGAAGCAGACCATAAAACCATGGACTATACCTATACTATATTATCTAGCTCCGCCATGAATATTGATACGTCTGGAAAGTGCACGAATAGTGCCATTAGTATTTAACAAGCAGTCTGCTGAATATTTTGAAACTAATTAGACATAGGCAGCAATAGCTCCCAGTCAAATTCGTTTCAAAATATTCAACAGTTTACCTGTATAGTTAACTTGAAACTAGGATTTGGGGAATTCAAGATTCAAAGCATTTTAATTGATCCAGCACGTAGAAAATAATGGACGATGCTTATCTAGAAATGATTCACTTTATTTCGAGTGAAAGCTTTACACATTAATAGGATTCAATGCTATGGGAGTATCCAGTTTATCCATCAATCATATGACGTCATTGTTAACTACGTGGCATGTAGGTTGGCGTCATAATCCATTACGTCATGAATGACGTAGGTAAATTTGTCACGAACGTTTAATTGATGACGGATTACGCGTTGTTGTACGAAATGCATGTCTTTAATATTTAATAAACACTGTCATGAATGGCGTATCTAAAGTCCGTCAGGAACTATTAACAGTCTGCCATGAGTACTAATTGTATGTATTTACTATTTAATAACTATTCTCCTTAATATTGTGTAAGTAATTTGGCTGGACGCTGCTGCTGCCTTAGGCAGCAACAGCGCCCGGGCAAATCAGTTTCAAAATATTCAACAGCTTACATGTATAGTTTTCTGGAAATTGATAGTCAAGGAATTCAGGGTTAGATCGAACATAAGAGTTAGCTAGAGATAGGCGGTGCATAAATAAAACAGGATTCCTACATAGTTAAATTCTCACATGGTCTAACATTGCAACCATTTTGCTATATGCCATTGATATCAAGGCAGAACCCACCTGTACAAACAGGCCGGCTGTCGTGTGTGACCATCACATCATATTCCAACCTATGACAGGAGTATGCGGTGTTGATTGTATTTTAAAAATGACTTTTTAAAATGGAGTCCATTATGCCAGACTCTGTTTCTACTATTCAAATTATTCAAACCCATTGTACTCTTTTGTTTTTCGTGAACTGAATGCTAACAAAAAAGCGAAATGGATATAATTAGTCAACTTTTCCCATAATCATTAACCATGTTTGCCCTTCCTCGTCATGTGACCTCTGGTAAATGGCTATCATATCCCTCACGCTGTAGGTTTTATTGTGCCCACTCTAGCAGTTTCAGATACCGTGAGATAACAATCAGTGCCTTCGATGTACCGCAAACATGACTGACTGACCTAGAATTACATACAATAGATCGCATTACCTCCATGACTATGTGAAAGCAAAGTTGATGTCCATTATATTCACTCATACTCTTCCCTGAAAACATATCGGATGCATTGTCTTATTATACCAATAGCGATAGAATTAATTCTTATTATACATATACTGATAAAACATGTTCTATACAGTCCATCACTTTCATATAATCCAACATTTGTATAAGTTTATTAACATGGGTTAATTCCACATATTGGGCACTCAATGGACGATCTGTTTGTTTTTCGGGACTCTTGGTTGCAAGATAATTGTCTGATATTTCATTATTCTCGTGTATATCTTGTTTGCAAAGAACATAATTCTAGTAGTTTATCATGTCCAATATTCGCTTTTTCAATATCCGCCAATGTGTATGTTCTTTTCGCTATTTATAATTAAATGACTGGAAGCAACTTGTAGGTTTTCCGGTGTACTCAAACTGGAATATAATCTTTAGATTTGGAATTAATTTACCGTAAATTATTTATTAACTGTCTCGCTGCTACCAGCGACCAGACAATAATTTCTACGAGCAAAAACTCTTGGCATGCTAAATATTTTGAAAACAATTTGACTGAAAGTTGTTGGTGGCTTAGCCACGAACAACTTTCAGTCCAATTGTTTTCAAAATATTTAGCATGTCCAGGGGTATAACCCTTAGGATATGTTGTCTGCATAAACTCAAAAGTCAGATGGTTAAAGTTTATGCTCTCCCGTTTGCAGCATTTATACATATATTTATCTGACATAATTCTTTTAGCTCTATATTTATGATTAAATTCCTTTCATTGATACCAGCACCACATTGAAATCTCTGGTCAAAGACTATATACGAAAATAGACATGTACCAAACATATGTCACCAGACTGGAGGGGTCCGATCTGCCACTCAAGTATCTGGCGTCATAATCGATTAACCCACACGTAGGCTGACGTCACAATACATAGTGACATCACTAACTCAGACAGGAACACTGCAAATATCACCAAGTGTACAAAGTGTATTTCTTTGATGGATTTACTATAAAATAAACATTTTATTGAATGTTTTGATACTAATTTGACTGGGCGCCATTTCTACCATAGCTTATCTGTATGTATGATTACCGTATTATGCAGCTGTAGTAGTAAAAACATCCTACAGCTGACATCGGTACTTCTTCGCGTTTGACCAGTCTCGTGTCCTCAGCTAAAATCATTAGCTTCCTCAGGTCCATTCTTGATCTGAGTGTACAAAGACCTGATTTCTCGAGGACACCTAAAAGCATGCGTAGCATATTTATGAAATGACTTCCTCTTCTGGCTTTATATTTGCTGGCTCCAAGTAAAACGAATTCTTTGCTGGCGTGTCCTCTGCCATCCTTAGCACATGGCCAAACAGGGGCCTTCTTCCCTGGGCGATTTTTACAGACAGTGGCGATCTATTACACAACTTGCATAGTGCACCGTTGGAAATTATGCTGTTTGGCCATCCGTGTCCAGTGATGGTGCGCTGGTGTTTGACGTGCGGCATCGGGTGTGTCTAGAGCTGCGTTTGGAGCTTTTACAGTCATACAGCATCATAGATACGTAGGTTGCATTGCATAAATGCAGTCTTTTTGTCACGGTCATCTTTGATCTAACAATCCATAGCTTCTGGAAAGCCATGTTCCCAGTGGCGTGGCGTGCAGTAAGGTCAGCAGTACGGTAGTGTATTGGGGACAGAATTGTGCTTTTCCTCCATGGTTCGCCGCCAGGAATTGGATTGTCATTTTCTTTAGTTTCACGCTTTGTAGATAGGTATTTGGATTCATTCTTAATCTCTCATTTTTTCTGTTTGCTTGCAGCTATTGGGAGAAGTTCGTCAAGGGGTGTTCTTTTCCTCGTCTACGAAGTCCACATCGTCGACATATTCATTTCGAGCCGCATACCTAGTTTGGACAGTTGGCCACTGGGCGGGGGTGTGGGAGGTTTTGTGGAATTTTTCTGTACAGATTTTAACACAAGGTCGCATGTGAAAAAATACACAGGGGATATACCATCTCCCTGTGGGGAGTCGATTGATGTCTCAAACTATTGCAGACTTCACGGACTTGACTCGTTCTCACCTTGGTGTCCGCAAGTAGTATTATCACTGAATCATGAATTCCCTAAATCTCAATTTCCAGAAAGCTATACATGTAAGCTGTTGAATAGTTTGAAACAATGGCAGCAACAGCGCCCAACCAAATTTATTTCAAAACATTCAAGACAATGGTTATTAAAAAGGCATACATTTGGTACACATGGCAGAATATTAATAGTTCCTGACGCACTTAGATACGCCATTCATGACGTATTTTAATTGTGACGTAAGCCTATCTGTAACGTATTTGATTATGACCTAATATACTTAAGTGACAGATTGGATTCATCCACTGCGCATCACATTACAGAATCCCATACCTATCAGGGAACTTATTCATAACTATGCCCTGCCCATTTCTAACTATGCCCCTCCCATTTCTAGCTATGCCCCGCCCATTTCTAGCCAAGCTCCGTCCACTTTTGTTGTGTGTTTGAATAAATTTATATCTTTGGAAAATTGCATTCCCAGAATCCCTATTTCAAGGTAATTATACGTGTAAGGTGGGATTTCCACAAATGGGCATTTGCACGGTATGACCCTTCGCCATGATTAAACGCTCAAAGATCCTAGATCTACTATGCCAGGTCACTTGCAATGAAGATGAGCTACGATTAGTGATAATACTACTTGCGGACACCAAGGTGAGAACGAGTCAAGTCCGTGAAGTCTGCATAGTTTGAGACATCAATCGACTCCCCACAGGGAGATGGTATATCCCCTGTGTATTTTTTCACATGCGACCTTGTGTTAAAATCTGTACAGAAAAATTCCACAAAACCCCCCACACCCCCGCCCAGTGTCCAACTGTCCATACTTGGTATGCGGCTCGAAATGAATATGTCGACGATGTGGACTTCGTAGACGAGGAAAAGAACACCCCTTGACGAACTTCTCCCAATAGCTGCAAGCAAACAGAAAAAATGAGAGATTAAGAATGAATCCAAATACCTATCTACAAAGCATGAAACTAAAGAAAATGACAACAGAAAGTGTTTATAATGCATGACGAAATAGACCGCCGCCAATAGTTCTCGCTTGGTGGTTGCGTATCTCTTCTCCGTTTTATTCGGAGTATGCGAACCATAACCCAATACCTGCTCTGTTCCGTCTTCCGTGACCTGAGATAGAACCGCGCCGATAGCGTAAGCTGATGCGTCAGTGTCTAAGATGAAATCAAGGTTTGGATTAGGATGAGCAAGAATCAGGGCGGTCGTCAAGAGTTCCTTCAGCGCCCTGAAGGAGCCTTCACACTCACTCGGCCACTCAAATGGTCGACCTTTCTCAGTGATCCTGTATAGGGGTGAAGCAATCTCGCTGATATGTCGGATGTAACGGCGATAGTACTGGCATAGGCCAAGAAAACTCCGTGTCTCCGTAACTGAAGAGGGCTGAGGCCACTCTGCTACTGCCTTAGTTTTTGATGGCTGAGTAGCCACTCCATCACCGGATATGACGTGTCCCAGGAACTCAACGCTCTGTCTAAAGAGATGACATTTCTTCGGTTTGAGTTTCAAATTGGCCGTGCGGAATCCTGAAAGCATGGTGTCCAAATTTATTAAGGTTTGCTCAAATGTGGGTCCAAAGACTATTACGTCATCGATGTAACAGAGACAGATTTCCCATTGCCGGGTGGTTAATACCAGCTCAATGAGGCATTCAAAAGTTCCGGGAGCATTGCACAAACCATAGGGCATCTTGCAGAATTGGAAAAAGGCCATCCCTACAAACGAATGCGGTCTTTTCCATGTCAGCTTCATCCATGGCTACTTGCCAGTAACCGCTAGCCAAGGCAAGAGTACAAAACCACTTGGCTCCGGACAAGGAATCCAAGGCCTGATCTGTCCGTGGTAGCGGATAAGCGTCCTTAACGCTAAGATCATTAAGGTGGCGGTAGTCAATACAAAACCGCACGGTTCCGTCCTTTTTGCCAGATAGCACTATAGGGCTAGCACATGGAGATGCTTAGGGTTAAATAATACCAGTCCGCAACATGTTGTTCACTTGTTGGTGTGCTTCTGCTTCCTTATGAACGAGTAGATGCCGTACCGGTTGTGGTACAGGGCGATTATTACCTGTGCCGATGGAGTGTCGTACGAGATGAGTTTCTCCGAGATCCATGTCTCCGGAGGAAAAACTATCGTGATATTTATGTAGTAGTTTCCGAATTTCTCGTTTCTGTGATTGCTGTAATCCAACTGTGGCACGTAGATATAAATCATGTAAATGTTCTGGTAAATCCTCAGTCATCTGCGGTGCAGGTGATTCCAATGAGATTATGTCCACTAAATGGCCGCAGCGTACTCTGGGTTCCAGAGTGATGGGATCTGCGGTACCATTGAACACTCTAAAAGGTATGTTTTCCTTATTAGTAGTGTCTACTATTATGCGGGGACTTGTGCATTGTGAGGCGGTCATATAATCAGGATCAGGTTCCAGCATGGCGATGTGTGTGTTGCTTCCTAACTGTGGTGTCATGGCCCATAAGATTTGATCCTGTCCTGGCTCAACTGTGGCGGTACTTGATAATCTAACCGCACACGTGTCATATAATGACGACGCCGGTCGAGGAGTGATTCGTCGGCCGTGTATGTCAAGTTCCTGTTGTCTGCAATGTATGATGGCTTCGCTGGCACTGAGAAAATAAGAGCCGAGTAGGGCATCGTTATGAATAGAGGCGATAACTCGCTGTATGTATTGCATCTCCTCTATTTGGATAACTAAAATGACTACACCAGGTACGTCACATCAGCTCCCATAGCCGTCTGTAGGTAAATGTTTGTAGGCTTAAGGGGAGGCTTCTTATGAGGTGGGATGCTCTCATACAAGCGCTTGTTAAATACTGTAATAGAAGCGCCGATGTCGACGGTGGCATTGGTGGAAACGCCACTAAACAGACAGGCACACTTGTATATTACCTTGCGGTGTACCTGTGGAAGAGTTTCCAATGATGCTGTCTGCGACAATGGCATCGGAGCAGCATCAATCTGTATGTACTCTGACTGATTCCGTATGGCTTCTTGTAATGTTGTGGATGGCTGAGTGAGGAAAGGGCCAGTTCGCTGTCGCCACTTGTGTGAAGGCTGCGGTGAAGGCGGAGCTGGGGGTAGCAATGGTGATGGTGTTGTTGCCATTTCTGAGTTGGCTGAATTGTTGTAGATAGCAGTGCGTATGGGATGACGGATAAGCTCCACCTGCGCCAGTCATTTATTGCAATGCTTCATAGGATGTTTTGGTGAAGCACAGAAGAAACAGCGCAACCAAGGGCGTGCATTTCTCCATCTATATCAGTGCTTGCAAATCCATGAAGCGGAGTGAATCATCTCTCATGAGTCGCTACTGTCTGTGGATGCGGGCGATGATGTTGGATGAGGTGGTGTTCTGTATACCACCAAAGGACACCGAGAATTTAGTGTCTTGGTGGCGGGACGTGGTGCTTGCAAAAACGTTGTTTCAGCGGAGGTGCTACAACCTACCACTGCCGTTTTCCATAGGAAAGAAGGCTTGTTGTGTACGGAGAAAGAGGGGGATGTCATTGCTGTGGATGGGGGAGGCAACGTAGGCATTGACATGTGTGAAGCCGTGCATTTGGGTGCTGGTGTGAAAGCTGTTTCTGGTGGATGATAATTGGTCACTGAACATTGTTTTACAACGGCCGCAGTTGAACCGGGAGGCAGATACAGTCACCGAAGTGGCTCTAGGTGATTCGGTGCCCTTAGGAGTTTGACTGCTTCTCTGGTTGCGGTGTGCTGCGGTCGGGAGCAGGCATTGTAGGAGGTCGGTTAGGACACGGCTCCATCCAATGCCCTGGCTGACCGCATCCAAAACTGGTGTTCAGTGGCGGTGCGGGGCTAGTGGTGTTTGTTGTCCTAAACCGTGTGGTGGCGAGGTTGCTCCTAAGTGTCATAACTAAATTTGTGAGTGCTGAGATTTGTTTGTTAATCTCGTCTATCCATTATCTCATGTTGCCGTTATTGTTGTTGTTTCGCTGGTTCCCACGCCCGGGGGCCCCATTGGAGTTTCCTTTATGGGCACGCCCCTTCCTCCAGGTACTTGATTCTGATTGGAATTTTGTATACCTGGTGGTGGTGATGTCTGTTCAGTTGGTGTTGATGAACTGAGGGGAGCATTAGCGGGCGGGGCGATAGCTGCACCCTCTATCTCATTGATAGGATGGAGTTGGCGTCGGTTAATCTTCTCCCGCTCTAGAAAGTTTTCTATACGAGACGTGGTTGCCGTTAATTGGGCCAAACTCCTGTGGTCGCCTAGAAATAGCTTTTCTTTCAGGGCGGGCTCAGCGCTCAATGCATTGATAAAAGTGTCAAGATGCAGATGGATCACGCCTTCTGTATTGGTGCTCGGATATGCGCGGGTGACTAGGCTTCTGATTTGGCTCACTAACTCCGGAAAGTTTCTCCCACGCGTCATTGGAGGTTCTTGAGTTGACGACGACTGGTTTCTCAGAGGGTTGTGTCGCCAAATCGCTCCGTCAATGCTCGTTCCAATTGTGTGTAGGTGGGTGTGTAGTCAGTTCCAAGATCCGCAAGAACTTGAAGGGCTTTTCCAGATAGTTTTGCGGCGAGATATTCACCCATTTGCTGATCGTTCCAGTGGTTAGTCCGACTTATGATCTCGAACTGTATTTTATAATTGGTCCTGTCATTCTCCCCACTAAATTCAGGACGGAGGATGACTGGGCCAAGACTGTGGGAAGAAAGAAGTGGCTGAAATCCGGGTGGTGCGTGTATCTGAGAATCTGGCGAATATGCTTAGGATGGTGGTGGTGCTGGTGGTGGTGGTGGTGGTGGTGTTAGTGTCTCCCGTCGATGCCGATGCCGAGGAGCTAGGACACGCGTACTCCAATTTAATAAGTCCGTCCCAGTTGTAGAGCCACAGACCGACATGGGTCTATGGACGGGAGGTGGATTGTTGTGAAGATTACGCAGACGCTCTCCCCGAGGTGAGGACTGATATTCCTCATATGTGGTGCAGTCGGTTGATGGTCGTGATGTGTTGCGTGACTGATATACAGGCGAAATGGCGGTGCCGATTCCTACCGATAAAGCTGTGGTGTGCCCCTTGAGTATAGCGTTGCACCAGATGGGGGGTGGGGTGGGGTGCGGGACGCTGTCTGTATTGTGGATTATCCCCCAGCCATATAGTCTCCGTAGATGACATGGGTGAACGATAGTAGTCTGAAGTGCTATTGAGATGCCCGTAATCGGGTCTTTGTCAGGGGTCGTCCACGATTCGGCCCTGTTGGTGGTGGCCTGTTGCGGACGTCCGATATGGTTCTGAACTCGGTTCCCGCCTGTGAGGCATCCCGAAAGGTGCCGTCGCTAACAGGCAAAAACAGGTTATAGTGCTGGGTTGTTGATTCCGGTGAATTTCTGGCATAGTCGGTGAGCATGTGAGCTGAAAATCCATCGTATGATGCTACCGCTTGATCGAGGAATTCGTCGCTAAATGGAGAAGGTATTGAACTGAGCTCACTATATGGTGTGGGCGTGAGTCCGCTGCGGTTGGTTAATGATGTTCTTCGAGCCCCTCATCGGGCACCACTTGTAGCTCGCCGGGTAGTGTCAGGCCATTCTGGTGTATCATGTCGACACACCGTGCTGCAAGTGCACGACGAGTGATGATGCTGGTTAGCATCCGGTCTTGGGGTGATGGACCTTGTAGGAGACTGCCCTCCGGATAACAAACACTGGCTCCTAAGGCCGGTGGAACTCAATCATTCCGGTGGGGCCGTGCGACCATCATCACGAACATTAAACACAACTGTCTCATGCCAAGAATTTGTGTCACCAGTATGCTGTCCATAGCAATTTCGTGATCTATGGACTTACAAGATTTGATTTGGTGACCTAAACATATAAGTCTATACACTGATTTTACCTAAACAATTATAAATATGCTAGATAAAACTAAAATAAGAGCATACGAAAATACGAGACATAGAGATAGGTAGATGAACTTTTAAACATGGGGCTCCCGGAGGTACCACGCAGACTCGTAGGTCCGCAGAGGTATCCCCACAAGTGAGGCTCCCATACACGAGACCTAGCTAATTAACTTAATATAAGGTATTATACCTCTAGGCTGAAAGGAAGAAGATTATCTTGGACGAAAAGTTATGTGCCTCACACCGGCACTACTCCTAGTGCCAGTTTGGTGAGGAGTATTATCCTAACATGGACCATCGTCGCTGAATCCTTGCGAGAAGCAAGTGCCTCACGCGGACCTCCGTCTCGGGAAGGTGTCGCCACTGCTTAAAGCGGGAGAATAGTAGTAGGCAAAAATGGGCCCACTCTAATATTTCAACCAAAAATTCTTGAGAAAGAAAAGACCATACCTAGTGAGATTATGACTATAGGGTTGTGTGCTGTTTTACGTGAAGACGGGATGAGCGATTCCAGATGAATTCCCTCGTCACCATCTTATGTTATTCTTAGTATGCTGAATTATAGTTGCCGCTTTATTTATGCGGGCCTTCTTCTTCGCTTAATTAGCGTTTAGTTTTTCGAAACAAGAACTGTGTTAGGCCGCAAATGACTGGTATCTACCTAGCTATTAGACATGGCTGTCATTGAGAACAGATGCTCTAAGACATCAATACTGAAGACAGCGCTCATACATGTTACTTAGTAAGATCTCCGAACTGGATAAGAATCCAGACATCCCGCTCCGTAATCACATAAAACGTTACAGGACATTGGTTACTTTTCACGAAAACATTATTAGACAATTGTTCTATCGTTATGGTGGAGGTGAGAGAGACGAATACCCACCGTAAATGTCCTTCCCGCAAGGGTGTGGCAGATCTAAATATCATGCCCAGACATTCTTATGGAATTCGGTGGGAATACGTATCTCGCCCCGCACCGGTCATATGGAACTAACCGTTTAACCTGTCATTAGGTTTATATATAAGTTTCCATGGTTTGCACTGCGGTGCGGGAGGATTGTTCAGCAAATAAAGTAATAATTAATATGTGTTTTCGCTGTGCTTTCCTACATTGGCTAAAGTGCTAACTACTAAGTATCCGAAGATACAAGGGAGATGTATGTGACACACACCCTGGCCATCACGGCACGGACACCCCAATAGTTTCCCAGATTCGGATCAGCCCATGGTGCGGATAGGGACATCCAAACAATTAAGAAGCCACAAGGCTGAGTGGAGCATGAAGAGAAACAAAATCTTGGAGTTATGAGTCTTACCGGAGTGCGGGGCTAGATTACCACACTACCGGAAGAGAACAGTATATTACAGAGTAGGCAATGAAGAAAGTGTCTCTAATCATTTTGAACTTATCCTATTGAGCTGAATAGACGAGGTTTAGTTGGTAGCATGCCGGGCTAAACAGAGGTATAGCACAGACAGCGACCTCAGTGAAAAATTGTTGGTGGCGGGAGAAGGTGCTGCATATATAAGTGTTGCTGTATAGTGTTTCCTACGTGCACTGCAGTCCTATATTTTCTATAACTAAGTAAAACATATGAACTGATGGCCACTGGCCATATATATATACATAATCTAACCAGAACAATCAAAACGGTATCAAATGACCAAAGTTATATATCTTAGTACAGGTTAACGAACCTACTATAGTGCGGTTAGCAACACAATGACGAAAATGAGAATAACTATAAACAAATACAGAAATTATAACTAGCGGTCCTAGGACCGTTACCGTACCTTTTAGTCAGCTGGACCGTTCTTACGGATACAATATAATTAATGAAATACATATAGAGAAATAATTAAACTGTGAAGTATAGTTACTTAAATACTCGGTAGTCATTCTTAAGTTAGGCTACCGCATTACTGAAATTGATACGTCATTCCGTAGTTTGACGTGCGTTGGTGCATTCTCAGGAAGCTGGAAAATTCCCACAGGTTGGTTCCCGCAAGCTGTTTTCCGCAAACAAGACTCCCGCAAGAGCACTCATGGCGGGAGGGGTACATCGCTCAGCACTGTAAGCCTAATAGGATGTCTAACGAGCAGTCAGTAAAAGATACGATAGTACTACTGTGGTGAAGAAAGTTCCTGTACACCGATGGCACGGATGGAAGGTGTAAACAACCTGATCACAAACGAGGGTTGTCAGAGGCAGACGAAGATACAAAACAAAGCGTCACGGTGCTAGGTACGACAGCCAGCTCTGAAGACGCACCGGGCAGAGTTTACTTGCTGCGGTCGAAAGTTAGAAGAATCTACACGATATTAGTGTGGTGACAGTTGAAATACCACTTTCTTCCATCAAAGAACATCCTGCCTCTACATCTGTAGAATCACATATTCAGGCTGTAAAGGCCTCACCGCAAATTTGTGTTCCGAAGTAGATATTGATATTTGTGAACAGTAATCGGAAAGTTCCAAATTGCTCCCGTAAGTAGGGAGTTTACAAAATTAGTCTTGCTGTGGTGGGTTGGCTACTGCTAGCTACGGGAGAAGAACAGAAAACTGAAGTCCTATGCGTAATATCTGTTGATCGCAGCTAGTACAGGTCCAACCTGTTCGGCCCCTGGCCGAGGATGCTATCGATCTCTGGATCGCGTCTCCTTTAATACTCCTCGTGACGTCGCAGGCGCAGGCTCCAGCCACTCATCGTTCGAGCAACAGCCAATCAGCGCGTAGCTAATAATAGCGCAGCCGAATGTTCTAGAACATTCTAGAAGTTCTGCGTCCACGTGGTTATGACGTCACGGAAATATTTTGAAGATAATCAAGAAGGGTTTTCCGTGGATAACTCAGCTATTTGTTAACCGATTTTGAAATGGTTTACAGATTTCAAAAGCCCATCGAATTCTGGTCTTGATTAATGCCAGATTTAACGGGAATACGCAATCAAAAAAGATTACAGGGTACCATCTCGGTACACTAAAAACGCTATCCTATCTTGATCGTAAACTACGTGCTCTATCAAAAATAGCATCTAGACGCGCGCATGCGCATCATGCGTTTTAACGAACTTTTTCGCAACGCGATCTCTCTCATAGGCTCATATACGCGTATGGCTCTACCCAGGGGGACGTGTTCAGGAAACGAATCCAGGACAGGCGGCACGTACCCATCTTAGCTGGTACGGCCGTTACCCGACCGGTCGATCTGAACTACACCAAGCCTGAGACACAGCATGGGAGATAAGATATAATCAGCATTACTTTTATAATATAAGTTAGTGATAAGAATACATAACATTTAGAATAGACCGAAATATCTGTCTGTTGATATAGAAATAGCAAAATATGTTTGACAATAAATATTGAGGAAATTATTTAGCTGTTTCATGGCAAAGCCGGCCCAAAATGACTTCAACGGTGATCTTTAAGGATTAAAGTAATTTACCAGTGAATTCACTGCCTCGACGATCAAGCCAGTCATTTCAGTGTTATATCTTTAAAAATAATCATCTCTTGTCATGCATATGTACATTCAATAAACAAATATCTTACTATTCCTGACCAAACTGAGCCTTTAATGGGGTAACCCTTTCATGCCGAAGTCAGCCAAAACCGTTCTCTACAGTACTTTTGTGGAATGTCTATTTGTAGGCTAAGAATAAATTCCTTTTCGACAATTTACCACTGAAATGACTGGCTCGATAACCGAGCCAGTCATTCCAGTAATAAATTCTTCTCTTGGCCTAGAAATGGACATTCAATAAGCAAATATTTTTATACTCTTGGTTACATTTAGCCATTAACCCTTTAGTGGCTAAATTTTATCCAAAAAATTAAAATATTTGCTTATTGAATGTCCATTTGCAGGTCAAGAGAAGTCTATTTTTTAAAGATATTTCACTGAAATGATTGGTTCGGTAAGTTTTCAAAAGTATTTTCATCTTGGCCTGCAACTTGACATTCTTAAAGCGCCCTGTATAGGGGAGATTTTGCCTGTTTCGGCATGGTAGGGTTAAGGTGTTAAAGCATACATTCTTGCACATCTGGTGAGTATGACTGAAAGTTATTGGTAAATTAGGCAAAAGATCATTAGTGTTATGTGCCACGAATATTATGAATATATGGAGATAATCTCCATAAGAAAGATGATATTAATATATTGCCTATTTAACATATAGGGTTTCACAAACAAATCTAGCTATTTTATATTTACAAAGTATTGTATTTTTCGAAATGATTCACCTCTCTTAATTTCATCCAATATTGGAAAATCTGCAGAGTCAGATACGAGTCTTTGATTTTGTCGCAGCACCCATCGTGTTAAGATAGCACACCCATTTAGTCTTGTAGCCAATGTGTAGATTAAAGTCCAATCCTGTCAACAAAGACATTCACCGTATGTGTTTGAACATCGTAGTTGTTTATGGAATTAGGTCACAAGATCATCCTAGCAGGCGCATGACGTTGTTTCAACGTTGAATCCACGTTGAAATCACGTCATGGCGTGATTTCAACGAGGATTCAACGTTGAAACAACGCCATGTGCCTGCTGGGATGTGGTCCAAACACAATCTAGACCATCGCAGATCAATAGCACACAGAGCCAATTTCAAATTCATAATTGTCTAAATCAAGGGCTAATTTTTAGACATGATAAAAAGCTTTGAGTTGAATGAAATGAAATGTGATATTATTTGGTTATGTGCCAAATTATCACCACAATTTTAGCCATAAGATAACTACATACGTCGGACAGCTTGAAATGTGTGTAAACTGTGGAACAGAAATAGAAACTCAGCATTCAATTATTTAGAAAGCTTTGAAGCCGTCTGGCTCCTCATGAAAATTCATTTCTGGACATTGCCACGTGTGTGTGGGTGGTTACGGTGAGGTAGATGATTAAGGGTAGAGGGGTTGGTGTTATTCAGGTCTCGTATTGGTTTTGTTAATAGTGAGGAGGAATCGATCTACATTACTTAATATGTGTTTTATGTGTGAGAGAAACACATTTAACAATAAGCACATCATGGATGATGACAATAAAATGTCGGTCATGGGTAAATAAATCAATAACACAAGCCGATAATGATGCAAAATATGTATTCCAGACAGATAGATGAATAACATTATACATTCAGGCGGGGAAAGAATGATTATTATTATTATAAAATTCATTTATTAGCCACCAGAGTCATTCTATCACTTATGGTCCACACCTTTCCCAAAAACAAAGTCTATGAAGAATTTCTGCCACAATGGGAGGACATTCTCTCATTATATTGGCACTTATATGCTATAGGCCCACACGACGCCTGGCTTTGTGTAGGTACTATGTTGAATAATTCAATTATGGACAAATAAATTATGGTAAACCTATCTTTGGAAAAGTGCATTACATACCTATTTATAACATCTGCTATCAACCGTTGCACACAGAAAACTCCAGAACACCAACTTCATAACATGAAACTGTTAAGTAATTTTGAAGCAAATTTGTCCAGAAAGCGTTGCTAAAATAATGAGTTTCAGAACATTAAACGCAATAGAGCTTTCCAGTTTAGCTATGGCCCGCCCATCTCTAGCTAAGCTCCACACACACACATCGCTTGTGTTGGGATCGACTGATCCAGAAAACTATGCAGGTAAGCTGTTGAATAATTTGAAACTAATTTAACTGGGTGCTGTTGCTGCCTATGGCAGCCACAGCACCCAGTTGCTGCCTATGACAGCAACAGCGCCCAGTCAATTTAGTTTCAAAATATTCAACAACAACTTTATTAAATAGAAAAGACATATAATAACACGCACGCACACACACACGCATGCACGCACGCACAAGACACCCATACACACAGACACGCACGCAAACGCACGCACACACGCACACACGCACGGCACAACGCACCACACCGCACCGCGCATAGACGCACGCACGCACACGCACGCACACGCACACGCACACGCACGCGCACACGCGCACGCACGCGCATACGCACACGCACACGCACGCGCGCACGCACATACACACACGCACTCACGCACGCACGCACGCACGCACGCACGCACGCACGCACGCACGCACGCACGCACGCACGCACGCACGCACGCACGCACGCACGCACGCACACACACACGCACGTCACCGCGCACCACACTCCACCGCGCACACACGCACGCACGCGCACACACCACCGAGAACGACGTTACCTCTGGTTACCGTTACGTCACATGCCGGTGACTGACATTCCTTTATTTCCTCGCAATTTCAGTTGCTATATATCCCATCTGAAAATAAGTGGCATCCACTCAAATGTTCCACTTACAGATAAAACATCTATATTCCTGACGCATCATAGGGATATCATTTCATAGCTCAGAATACAGGAATGGGTTTACATCAGAGACTATGTGTGAATGTTGTATGGGTTTGAGTAGAATGTACCTTTCCAATTTATTCATCCATTATATGACGTCATAATCCATTATGTGACGCGTAGGATGACGTCATGATCAATTACAGCATGAATGACTGGATTTAGTCTTTTACCATTTAATAAACATTCTATTCAATATTTTGAAACTAATTTGACTGGACGTTGTTGTTGCTGGTGGTGGCAACAACACCCAGTCAAATTAGTTTCAAAATAATCAACAGTTTACCTGTAGTTTTCTGGGAATTGATGGTCAGGGAGCTCAGGGATCGATCAATCCCAACACGGGCGAGGTGTGGGTGTAGCTTAACTAAGGATGGGCGGGGCATAGCTAAAACTGTAAAGGTCCATTCTCTCAGAGCTTGTATTGATGAAGCGATATATTACAGACATCTGAGAGAACTATTTCTTCACGGTCCAATCGCTTAACTTCATCATATCACACAGCTTATAGAGGGGCCCATTTCTAGCTCTACTCCGCCCATTTCTACCTAGGCTCCGCCTATTTCTTGCTAAGCTCCGCCCACGAAATGCTAGGGTTAGCATCCAAACCTGAATTCTCAGAATCCCAATATCAATATACCGATAAGCTGTTAAATATTTTGAGATCGCACGTACTTACATATATATGGCAGCAGCAGCGCTCAGTCAAATTAATTTCAAAATATTCTACAACATGTTTATTAAAGAGTAACTCCATCAAAACATACAATTGGTACACTTGATGGACGATTCGCGCTTCATGACGGTCTATTTCTGTCAATTATGGTTGTGACTTCAGCCTACATGTGACTTAATTAATTATGATGTTATATACTTGATCTACAAACCAGTTTCATCCATTGTCCTTCTACGCATTTGATCTTGGATCACACCTGTATGGTCAGGAAATAGTCCACATTGTTGCCAGATTTGGGCAATTAATTCTAAATAAGATAGATGTTCGAATTAGAACTGTCTTGAATACTTCATCCCTGTGCTTTTATTGAACTTGCAATGGACCTTTCCGGTTAAAAATATTCAACAACATGTTTATTGAATAGCAAAGAATTACAAATACATACAATTCATACAACGTGTCGGACTATTTGAGATTTGATGACGGTCTATATGGAACCCTTTGTGACGCAACGATTGTGACGTCATTATACACGCGCTGAGCTGATTACGACGTCACACGAGGTCAGATGAGGGATGGATATCCTGGAAAGGTGAATTGACAATAAGGTCAGATTGCGCGCGACAATTGTGTAAACACACAGGATCATCGAGAACAATTCTGGTAGAGACATATATTTCAGTGGAACGCACGCACACATGCACGCATGAACGCACATACGCATACAAGCACGCATGCATACATGAAAGCGTGCACATGTACAAAGCAACATAATTACTTTCATTTGGAATTGAATTGTAATAGAGATAGATGTTTTTCTGATTATATCTTGTTTATTCCTTTGTCCATTTTCCCAAGTAGATTGTGAGAATATATGTAAATGCACGCATCTGTCTATGAGAAACTAACCAGACCATGTAATGTGAGTGTGCATGTAGTTTCTTAACATCTTGCTGGATTATTCTTCGTTTTTTCTTCTCGGTTTCTTTTTTGTCCTTCTTATTTCTCTTCCTCCTTCTTCTTCTACTTCTTCAACTCAAAAACATTTAATTAATTTTGCATGGATTGAAAAATTTATTATGTGCAATATTTTCTGTATTTTCGCGAAATGCACCCTTGTTACAAGTTCATTAGTTGGTTTTAAAGGCGAGCATATGAGCTGAATTATAATGATCAACTTTTTTATATTAAGCATGATATAAGTACCCTTAAAATGTACAATCCTTTTATAAAACAGTGTTAATCTCTTAGGTTTTCATTCAGTGTTTCCTGAGAGTCGTTACCTTCATGTACAGCGGATATTCTCTGCGAACCACTGTTTCTTAATGCCCTGACTAAAAACCATCGGACTGGGCTAACTTTTGATCTAAAAGATTGTATGTGCTATTATCAATACAGTAGCTAACATTATTGGTATTGGTCAGAAGGTGTTGATTGATATTTTGTCTCTGGAAATCTGCAATCATTCTAAGCAGTGGTTAGAGAAATAGATTAATACGCTATGCAATAGTTCGGAATGGCATGATATGATAAACTGCCCAGATAGTATTTCTAGATCATTTTATAAGACAGGCCATTCTTTTACAAAAGCCCTATTAAATACATTGCATCATTTCCATTTAATTGCCCAAAAGAATTATATAAATGTTATCTAAATAGTTTGCATGATAATAGTATTAATATATGGGCAGATATCTGTTGTTATACATTACCTCTTACCATTTGTCGTTGTTTTAATGAATATCCATGTACATGATTTGAAGGAGATCTATCATGGACAATTCTACACGGAGCACTGGGCACAGGGATGTTTCTTCACATAGCAAGTGTTCAATCATTGCTTTTAGCTGTAAATATATTGGTGCTCTATTTATTGGAAGCGATGTGTTTAATATGGTTGATTACGTAACTACCTTTCCTACATGTAACGAAGAATTTACCTTTCCACTTTTAGCAATGCCCTGCCCATCTCAATCTATGCTCCGCCCACACCGCGTCCGTGTTGGGATAGATCGATCTCTGATCTCTCTGACTATCAATTTCTAGTAAAACTATACATATAAGCTGTTGAATATTTTGAAGCTAATCTGACGTGGTGTTGCGGCTGCCTATGGCAGCAACATCGCCCAGTCAAATTAGTTTCAAAATATTCAACATAATGTTTATTAAAAGGTGAAGACATACAATTCATTCATCGTGTCAGACTATTAAGCGTTAAAGACGGACTATATTGAATCACTCATGACGTCATGTCTATGACGTCATCCTACGTCTCACTTAGTTTATTATGACGCCATATGACGTCAGATGATCGATGGATAAACTTGGAAAGATCCATTAGCATCATTATAACATTGCGTCAAGTTCTACTCGCTAACTATAGTCAGTTTGCTGGATTACTGAACATGCGCAGTTGCTATGCCCAGTCGGACGCTAGATAGTTATCTATAGTTCGTTGGTACCCGGTTCCCCATTGAATTAATATTGCAGAAAACTTGGATCCGTGTACCAGTCTCCATTAACACTTTTCTGTCGTCTGTTTTGATGGCCTACGGAAATGGGTTATTTTTGTCCGCTAAGCCGTCAAAAAGCGTCCATTTGACATAAAGTGGGAAGGAATATGGGCTTAGGAACATTGACATGCAATGGGAAAGTATAATTTCATCAAACCTAAGTTATTTGGTGAAATATTTACACTTTTATACGCATTTATTCGTGGTAAGCGATCGGTGACCGCCATTTTGAAATTTACGCAAATATCGCACTAACCATCTGAACCGAGCTCGGGTGCTCGGGTGCTCGGTCGGCTATAGTTGACTAGCTAGTTAACTATTTGAAGTTCGACTGGGAAGCTAGTTGGCTATAGATAACTATGGTTAGGAGTCGAACTTGACCTTGGTTAACTAAATATAAATATATGTTAAATGCAAAGGTGGATCTCGCAAAAACATAAGGACTTTGGGTAGGAGCTTTGAAAAATCGCATCGATCATCCATTAGGCATAAAATGTAATAACCTTGTTTTAAGAATTCTTGGGGTTTACATCGAAAATTGTAGCAATTACTCCAGTCAGAACTGGGAGAACCTGGAAACTGAAATAAATAACAAACTTGTTACTTGGCTACCTTTGTCAAAGGTCTTGTCTTTCCAAGGACGGGTCAACGAATTTCATTGTTGCCTCCGAACTCTGGCACAAACTAGCTGTTCTTGAAACACTAAGTACACGTATTAATTTAATTCAGCAATATTTAATTAACTTTATATACTGCGTGAGCGCGTGCGTGCAAGCGTGCGCGCGTGCGTGTGTACCACTGTATTTCCATGTACGCGATAGCGTACGAACTGCTGTCATCGATCTATTGTTTTCATTTTCGAATGATAGACAAAAACATGTGTTTCAGTATGAACCTAGCGGATCATCACCTATATATTTGGCCATTTGCCTTGAATCTGGAACTACATCTAGCCGAGCCAATGTACTAACTGGATATGTCATCTTTTCTATTTCTACCCTCTTATGGGCTCTGGCCAGAAATATTTATTCCAGAATATGCTTAGTGACCTCGTGACCTAGATATGTAACCATTCACTATGGAAACCCAATTAATTCTAGCTATCGACAATACGAATGAATGTGCCAAATTTGATGGTCCTACATTTTGTATTGGCCACAAAGGTGTATTTTGGTAGGGACCTAGTATTGTATTGTATTTCGTAAGTAGCTCCTTTATACAGGAGCACCGGCCAGAGTTACAGCGCTACTGCCCCGTGAATTCCCTGGACACATATTCGCACCATTTGGGGTGTTTAAGCTAACCCGTGACCTAGATATTTGACCCTTTGACCGGAACCTCAAAGGATTTCTACCAGGGACATTTCGAATGGATATGCCCAATTTGGTGATTCATATACCTTCTTGCATCCCCGAGATAGGATAAAAAATGTATATTTCGGTATGGACCTAGTGACCCCGTGACATAGATCTTTGACCTTTTGACCTGAAACTTCAACCCTCTCTAGTTAGCCCTAATATGAGTGCATGTGCCACGTATTTCTGAGAAGTACGTTTCAGAACTCCCAAAAATATAATATTGCACTAGATTTCTTGCTTGTTTTGTTGACGCGATTTGACCCCTTTGTATTGTCGCTCAGCGTAACGCATACACGTGGATTTGATGGAATTTCCTTCCTATATAGCTATCTATCGGATCTCCTATTTCAATGACCACTATTTATTCGTCTTTATATTTTTCCAAACTTCCGATATGGCTGATTCTCTCTTCTATGTCTCGTATTGCTTGTTCTGGTACTTCATACGAGTATTTATTTAACTATGTAGGCCTAATGTTAAATGTCATAAAGCAAAATCGGGGGAAAACACTTAGTCCGCGAAACAGAGAATTAACCCTGTTGGTATTACGTCATCGCAAAAGTGGAAAGTCGCAATTATTTGCTCTGCAGTTTATCAAGAATCTTTACTATTAATCGTTCGGGTATAGTCATAAATGTAATATCATCGTGAAGCTAAGAATGTCGTCTTCACGATTGTGTAATTATTTTCTATAAATATGTAGTATTTTTGTGATATAAATGGATTTGTGTGATAGATATTTGTAAATTATAAGTTTTCTCATAATGCATTAGTAATTGGGTAGTGTTGTGTTATGGCCTAACCGGACGTTAGTTAATCCTCTAACAAAAGCGGCATTGTTAAAAAAAAGAAGCGTGAAACTAGACCAAGGGCGGTATTCACACCGGAATTTACCAGTATGCCAGCCGCGGTGATAGGAAACAAAGAAATTGAACTATCGGCGAAAATTTCAGAATTAGACAAACTGTTGCTAGAAAAGGAGAGTGAACTTAGAATCTTACGAAAGCAAAATATTGAACTTAAATGTAAATTAAATGCAACCAGGTCAAAGAAAACTGCAGAGATAGGGGTAGGAACACGTAATTCAGAGACAGCAGAGATAGGCGTAGGCACGACTGAAAAATGTGAACGTACAGAAGTTTCGAAAACAAAACGTGCTGTACAGAAAGAACCTCAATGTGATAGGCGTGTTGTCACTGTGGTACGCACCGCGCCTGAATGTGATAGGCGTGTTGTCACTGCGGTACGCAAAGCGCCTGAATGTGATAGGCGTGATCAGCAAAGTGATGAAGAGCAAGTTCGTGAGGATGACGCGTCACAACAGTCACAACCGATACCAGTCATAACGACGACAAACGCGGTAAAGAAACAATCTGCGAATCCCTCCAAGAACACATTAATTATCGGCCATTATTAAAGGAATAAACGAGAGTGGGCTCGATTCAGGTGTACAGGTGATCTGTCGGCGTGGAGCCAAGATTCAGGACATCCTAGAAGTGCTATATGTTACTGATCTACAGTATTTCCGAAAAATCATTGTAATGGCGGGAACTAACAATTCGGACGGGACAGTAGACTAGGGCTGCGCGGTTTGGCTTACAGCCGTATCGGTTTCGATATGACTTTTCATATCGGTTTTAACCGAATATCGGTTTTATGGACATGAAGCAAAAAATTTAAATGATAAAAATTAGCACGAAAACAGAACGTATTTTCACGCCCTGATACATTCGTAACGTTTTACGTCTTTAAAGCTTAATATACCTTATAATATCCATCATCGCGGGAGTGAAATTATTAATTAGACCGCCTAAATATTACGCACAGTTAAATAAACATCGTTTATTTTGTCAAAATTAATCATAAATCAGCAAAACGGGTTGCGAAAAGACGTAAATCACGCGATTGTAATTAATTATGATCTAATTATCTCCCTTTCTTCTTTCATTTCCAATTCGGCCTAAGGACGAAATCATGCCTTGAAGAAAATATTAACTGTAATATTGCGAACGCGAATTTCATAAGTTAATATAATATTGTGTATAGAAGATAACGTTTTAAAAACGGTTTGAGTAATAATTTTATTTAAAATTATGTCCTAATCAGCAAAATGTATTCAGCATTATATTTATTGGCGAGATTTTTATGCATTCGGGCGATTTAGTGTTGGGCGACTTTGCATTATGTTAATTAGCCGGTGACGTAAATAAAATGGATGCCGTTGTTTAGAAATGTTTTCCCGATACAAATTTTAATGACAAATTCCCACATTAGTATTGTGTTTTATATTGCAAATTTATCTGAGACTACCAGAGAAAAGACGAGTGGATATTTATTTAATTAATTCGCTGCTTGATTTCTCTCGGCGTACAGCGAGTTACATGGAGTTACACAATATGCGCAATTGGGGCCACGTTCAATTATTAGTTGCCACGAACATAGCTTAATGGAAAGTATGGCCATTATTATTCATTACGATTTTCATGCTCGTTAGTATCTTTTATTTTTAACAATCCTGATACGAAAAACCGAAAATATGTTCATATTCGGTTTTTCGATATTTATTTTTTATAATCGGTTATGAAACCGTCAGTGCAGGATATCGGTTTTAAATATGGTATCGGTATATCGCGCAGCACTACAGTAGACGATGCTTTACATCTCATAGATAGATTAGTCGAGGCAGTACACGAACTAGCGCCTCAGTGACAGCTATCTCTTTGCGAACTTTGCCCACGCGCCGATATACCGAGACGACAGGAGTTTATTAGGCGTTTCAATCGACACCTAGAAGTTCGCGCACAATTTTTAGACTTTACCGTGATCGAATCATCCGGACTGTTCTATTCCTCCATCAAGCCAGGTGCAATAGAAAATAGATTCTATTTCGCGGACAAACTCCACCTGAACAGAAACGGATTATCTGTTCTGGTTAGGTGCATAAACGACTATGTGCAAATATTGATCAACCGCGAGTGCAGATTCTGTGGAGAGCCGAATCACAGACACACATCATGTCGTCACGGTCAGCCAGTTCGGTGTCTAGCGTGTAACACCACTGGTCACAAGGTGAATCGATGCCCGGGACGCTAGAGGTATGGCCAAGAAGGAGTGCCCACAGGATCCATAGATGAGAACACAAAGGACCACCAGACAGATGAATGTAAGTATGACACCAATAATAACAATAACCATGGTGTATACCGATTTCGGCCCCGATACATTTCCGGCCCCTTAGTAATCGATGTCGGCCTCGGTCATGTATATCTCGAACCCCTGTACTATTACCACTATATTGCTATTTATTATTATTACTACTAATATCATTCTACCCGTAAATAGTTGTTATTTTATATATTTTATCTAAGTTTCTATAATCTTTTTTCAGATTGTATTGGCAAGACGATGGCTGTGGCTTACGAATCGAAACTTGCGCCGTCGAACAAAGCGGAAGCAAGCCCTGTGCTAACGACAGGGCTGAACAAACACGCGTAAAATCGGCAATGATAGAATTTATATATATATATATATATATATATATATATATATATATATATATATATATATATATATATATATATATATATATATATATATATATATATATATATATATATATATATATATATATATATATATATATATATATATATATGTTGATCTCATTCCACCAGTGATGATGCGCAGTGCCTGGTTTTGTACTCTGTCGAGGTTCTGTTGATGAGATTTAGCTGCTGTCATCCATGAGTTGGATCCATACTCACGGTGTGGTCGTACGGCACCTAGGTAGATGGTCTTGAGGATCCTTTCATTGGCACCCCACTTTGTTCCTGCCAGCTTCCTCATGATGTTTAGCTTTCTTTTGGCCTTTGCCTCTGCGTTCTGTATGTGCTCCTTCCATGTTAATCTTCTGTCGTAGGTGACTCCCAGGTATGTCTGCTGGTCCTCATACTCAAGTGGAGTACCGCCCAGTGTCAGATTGCCAACCTTGGTTTTGGTGGACAGTGAGAATAGCATGGCTGATGATTTTTCTTTGTTGATGGTAATACACCAGCGATTGGCCCACGCTGTAATTCTGTCCAAGGCGAGCTGCATTCTGTACGTGGCAGTCGTTGTGTACTCCTCGGTGCAGCAGAGTACGAGGTCATCTGCATAGAGGGCTGCTTGGATCCCATTGGGCAGCTCTGCTACAATGTCATTAATGAAGAGTATGAACAGAGTTGGTGATAATACTCCGCCTTGTGGCACCCCTTGTCTCAGCAATACCTTCTGTCCAGATTGTCCATCCACCAGCACCCTAGCTCTGCGATTGTGTAGGTATGACTTGGTCCATCGAAACATGTTGCCACCGATGCCTGTGCGTCGGAGCTTCACGAGGAGGCCATCCTTCCACACCTTGTCAAATGCCTTCTGCAGATCGATAAAGGCAGATAGCATCACCTTCTTGGCTTGAAAGGTGTCCTCTATGAATGACACTTGGAGATCGAAATATTCACCATTGTTCATTATCCATACACTCTCTGAAATACAATTTTCAGAAAGCTATACAGGTAAGCGATTGAATGTTTTGCCTATGGCAGCAACAGCTCCTAGTCAAATTAGTTTCAAAATAGTCAACAACATGTTTATTAAATACGAATATTAAGTACGAATTTCAGTTCGTACAATGTGACGGACTAGTAACTCAGATAATGCAGCTTATTGGGCCCATGCCGTGCCGATACCATGCCGATACTTTAACAGCCCGGTATCGGCCCAGTAAGCTGCATTATCAGGGAAGTAGTTTACCTGAAAAAACCCCACATGATTAAATTAATTTCAGACCAAAGGAAGACCATTTTTGCACTTTACCACTACCATGACTGGCTCGATAAGAGAACCAGTCATTTCAATTGCAAATTTTCAAAAATACTATTCCTTTGTTCTGCAAATGGAATTTTTCTATTAATTAAATTGAAAATTTTTGGAACATTTGAGTGTTAAAGCCTTACTATAGTTAATAGTTTATAATACGGTAAAGATGTGAAGGGTGAATATTAATAGTGCCAGCGTTAGTAAGACCTGAAAAAGACAATATGATTAGTAATAACATTCAATCCATTTGGCCTACTCCTCTTCGTCGTCATCATCATCCATCTCCATCTCTGGTCTTGGACAGATGAGATGACTGCCAGCCGCCAGTCGGCCCCTTGCCGTTCTCACGTTGGCATCATATTCATCCCACAGTGTCATAAATTTCTGGTTCACGTCCTTAGCACCAGGACGCTGCCGACGAGTTAGTTCTTCGAGCTGGACCAGTACAATTGCCATAGTTACCAGCTTCGCCTCTTATTTTATCAATCATACCACGCGAATATCTATAATAATAATAATAATAATAATAATAATAATAATAATAATAATAATAATAATAATAATAATATTAATAATAATAATAATAATAATAATAATAATAATGCGTGCGTGAGTGCGTGCGTATTTCTGGTCAAATATATCTGTCTTGCCACGGTGATTAAGGCGGTAGTGCCAGCCTTCCACATCGTTGTTCGTACGGATGGAAAGACCGAACACACTCCAATCCACCGGGGTGAATAACGACAAGAACAACGATAATAAGAATAAAAACAACAACAACAACAACAACAACAACAACAACAACAACAATATAATAATAAGAATAATAATAATAATAATAATAATAATAATAATAATAATAATAATAATAATTGTAATGAACCCCGGGGCCGAAGGAGACAGGATACCATGGTGAATTTAATCGGCTTTATTCTTACACGACATGACAACAATGACGGTAGACTGTATAAATAAATGTCCATAAACAAATAAATACATAAATAAATACATAAATACATACAAGTTCAAGTGATGTCAAGGTTCAATATTGAATCCTATGCCTAAAGGAGACCAAGCATGCCCCTATGGCATGCATATGGAGACGCTAGTATAAATTTTAGATACCAGACCGGACCCCCATAAACCCCTATACGACCTTATGACCATATAAGGGACACAGAGATGGACTACCCTAAAGCAGAAAACCACATAAACCCACGGCATCAGAAGAAGAAGCCATTCAGAAATGTTTGCAATCAACCTTCCATCAGGGCCGCCTACTTGTGCCAACAAGAGGGGTCCCAATAGACAGGTTACTTTGAAAACATCCCTGAATGTAAACATTAATAATAAAGAATGTAAAAAATAAGACCACATGGCTGCCCATCAAATATAAGCAGAGGCTGTTGAATATTTCAGGAACCAACTCGACCAGGGCCGCCACTGCATTATGCTGCAGCCACCGCCAGTCATGAAAGCCCCAAAAATACCCAACAGGTCTAACATTATAATATAATTAAAGACAAACAATAAACTAAGTTGCTGAATTAGGCTCTAAATGACCAACACCGAAACCGGAAACCATAATTGATAATGACGTCATCAGAATAAGGGCAGATTGTGAACGTAATTGATTATGACATCATCAACCGTGACGTCATCAGAATATAGTGACGGAACAGTTAGTGATGTCATAGCCAAATGACATTGAGAATCCATGACGTGACACGTAACAAAGATATTATCAAACTCTAGACTACTGAAAGGGATTTAGTGTCTTACATCATATTGATTGACGCCGTAATTCACCATAAGACATGAGAGGCCATGCAGAATCCCGGCAACAGCCGCCACCGAGCATCAAGAGTTACAATGAAATATGACCTTGTCGGGACATGACCTCGACCGGACATGACCTCAACCGGGCGTGACCTCGACTGGGCGTGACCTCGACTGGAAACAGACACCCCAGCTATACTGACAAAGCAGGCCAGCACACACCGTCCCCGGAAAAACTGACATACATCATACATGCAAGGAAACACACAGCCAGCCACGCTCGGTGGTGTGTTTTAACCCTCAGAAACCCGATGTCACTATTCTCGATTTTTGCAACAACAGGAGACCGCACTGATTCAGACCTTCAACCTCTTTGGCGGATGACATCGCTGTCTAAGACAGCTACATCAACCACCAACCCATTGAACGATCAGCATCAGACTTAATATAATTTAAACAGAACAAATTTGCAAATATACGGACATCGGGATAACAAGAGCGAAGTGTATTGTGCGTGTTTATCCATACCAACTTAAGGTAATCCAAAAAATACGAAACATGTCGACTCATCACACACACCAACAGCGGCCTACGCTACCCAAATTGAGCACATAGCGAATACCGAAAAAATGTTACATTATAGCACTGAAACCATGACTCAAACGGAGTATAATTACTGAGCAAAACCTCGACTTCACGCGTAGGCAAAAATATAACGAGTCCGAAAATAACCTCTGACAGGCCAGTCAGACCACAGAAATCCGTGCGCACACGTCACGTAACACAGCGACCACCGCCAAACCCTTGATTGACGGCTACAAACAAGCCAGCTAAATCAATAACAACCTACAGACCGGGCACAAAATCCACTAGCCGAAATATACGGGGTGATACCAATAACAGACTAATGCATTACACTACACTCCCCAGGCCCTAGAGATACCGCATCTCTAGTCCAATTCAAGATGGATCAACTTTGAGATGGGTCTAACCAATTCCGTGCCGCGCACATTGAGACGAACACAGCGAACATTACCATCACGACCTATATGAATATCCACAACTCTGCCCAATGGCCAACAACCTCGAGGAGATGATTCATCCATCAACAACGCCAGATCTCCAACCTTAAAATTAGGTTCTACTGTCAACCACTTCTGACGTCTTTGCAGGTCAGGAAGATATTCCCTAATCCATCTCTTCCAAAATGAAGCCACAATATTTTGAACCAACTTCCAACGTCTACGATATGTCTCTGCACTCGAAAACCTGCTTCAGGCAATAGGATAATTAGTATTAGCTAACAGAAAGTGATTGGGAGTCAAAGGCGAATCGTCGCAGACATCGGAACTACATTTAGTCAAAGGCCTTCCATTGATAAGGGTTTCAACCTCACAAAAAGTAGTACTTAGGACATCATCAGTAATTGCTCTAACAGGCATCACAGCAAGAAGAATCTTACGCACAGTCCTGATCATTCTTTCCCAGACACCTCCATAATGAGACGCAGTAGGAGGATTAAATGACCAATCTACATCCATACGTCTGGCTGAAGTAATAACTCTGTCTTTATCCAGACGCTTGAATTCTTTAGCCAATTCAGTACATGCACCGACTAAATTAGTACCTCTGTCAGACCTAACAGTCTTGGGATTAGCTCGACGAGCACAGAATCTATGGAAACCATTAAGGAAAGCGTCAGTCTCTAAACTATGGAGTACTTCAAGATAGATAGCACGAGTGGCAAGGCATGTGAAAACACATCCATATCGCTTGACTGTTGAACGACCTTGAACTACACAAAATGTTCTGAACAAATCACAGCCAACATCAGAAAACCCAACTTTTCCAGAGGAACAACGCTCTACAGGGAGATCAGCCATTTTCTAAAATCCAGGCCTACCATACAGTTTTTGACAGGTTACACAAATACGTCGGATGCCCAGCAACTCATTCCTAGCTCCAGGAATCCAAAACCGTTGACGAACCTGACTCAAGACCCATTCAGGACCAAGATGAGCACGATTATGAGCATTACACAAAACCAATTTAGAAAATCCATGACGAGGAGGTAGGATAACAGGATGACGAGAATCAAAGGAAAGATGAGCATGCTTGAGTCTACCTCCGACAGCAATCTTACCATCCACTAGAATGGGATCTAGAGAAGCAATGTGACTAGATCTTTTCACAGGCTTACCCTTAACAAGGCACTCAATCTCGGCAGAATACTCGACTGATTGATCTCTCCTGATCAAAATGTCCTCAGCACGCCTAACCTCACTCAACGATAACCTCTCACCAGCAGTAACCATACCTCTTAACTTGTCACGCCACCTCAGTAACCAAGCCAGAGCCCTACGAAGGCGATAGAAATCACTGTAATGAGAAATCAACATGTCTAAAGGATTTTCCTTAGCGTCATCAATAGATGCAACACAATGATCTTTCTTAACTTCATTATCATCAGAATTTAAAGTTGGACACTCAATACACGGTTTAGGCCATGAATCACGGTGACGATGTAGGAAATCAGGACCACTAGTCCAACTGTCAGGCAATGTTCTAGGAATACAACCTCTAGACAACACGTCAGCTGGATTACACTTTGATGGAACATGATGCCATTGTTCAACACGAGTCTTGGAACGTGCAAGAGAGACACGGTTAGCTACAAACACACGGAATCTAAGGGTGTCACTCTTAATATAATGTAGGACTACTTGACTATCTGTCCAAAATACAGAAGGCAACAGATGAAGCTCCAACACATTATGTAACATTTCATCAACCTTAACAGCCATGACTGCCGCACAGAGCTCAGTTCTCGGGATGGTGATAGGATTTATCGGAGGCAAACGTGCCTTGCTCATAAGCAGCTGAACATGAATAGAACCAGACCTACTCAAAATCCTAACATATGTACAAACACCATAAGCCAGCTGTGAACCGTCACAGAAATGATGTAATTCTATAGCACCATCATTGAACTCACGAGGAACGACACATCTATCAAATTTGAGAGAAGAAACTTCATTCAGACTATCCCACCAGGATAACCACCGTACTGATAGACCTTGAGATATAGGATCATCCCACATCAATCTTTCCCTAGTAGCTTCTTGGAACAGCATACGACCTAGAATAATTATGGGAATGAGAAGGCCTAATGGATCATACATAGCAGCCACAGAACTCAGCATGTGCCTCTTACTGATTATTGAAACGGAATCAACATCCTTCCTAACATATGAGAATTGGTCTCTGGAAACCTCCCACTTGATGCCCAAGGCTTTACTGTATTGTTCTGAAGCAATGACTTTCACCTCTTGTGCACAATCCTCTTCTGGAATCTGTGAAAGCAATACTGGATCATTTACAATGAATTTAGTCAGAGGGAATCCACCTTTGTTCAAAATCAATTTGATATCATGAATCAGTACAGACATCTCATCTTTACTGGGCAAACTCCTGAGTAGGTCATCAACATACATGGATTTAGTTACAGCATCATGGACCAGACTTGAAGCACCAAAATCCTCTAAAGTACGTTGAAGCGCATATGCACTGGAACTCGCACACCAAATTCCACCAAACAAATGAGAAGTCATACGTAAGTGGACTATTTTGCCATTCACACTCCACAAGAATCTGAGACAATCACGATCATCAATAGGGATTCGAACCTGTAAATACATGGATCTAATGTCTGCCGTCACAGCATATGTATGTTGCCTAAAACGTAAAAGAACATGTAATAATTTGTTGGTCATATCAGGCCCTTTATAGCATTCACTATTCAAACTCACTCCACCACACTTGGCCGCACAATCAAACACTATACGTAACTTTCCAGGTTTAGAATCGCTAAACACAGCATGATGGGGTAAATACCACACTGCGCCATCACTGCGATTCACACAATCATCAGGTACTTGCTCAGCATGACCTTGGGCCATGAGCTCAACAATACCTTCATGGTAAGTTTCACGCATGTTTAATTTGTCTAATCTTTTAAGAGTCCCCTGAAGGCGAGCTTTAGCCAATGACAGATTACACGGAAAATAAGGTTTGCCAGGTTTCCAGGGAGGAGGAATAGTGAATCTCACACCATCATGTACACATCTTTCAGACCATTCATCATACACATTACGATCATTAACCGACCATGCACACTCAGATTCACATTCATCCTCAATTGACCACAAATCCTTAATCTGACTATCAATGTACTCAAGAATGACATGATTGGTGACTCTAGGTTGGCTACCACAAACATTACCGACAGGACCCTGAAGTACCCATCCAAATTTGGTCAATGTGGCATATGGTTGACCCACCTTACCAGACCGACGCACTTCATGAGGAATCAAAAGTTCTGCATTATCCATGCCGATGGTAATGTCAGCTTTAACACCTGGCTTTAGATGGCTGAATGGCAGACCTTTCAAATGTTCACATTCCATCAATTCGATGGCTGATGCCGGGACGTCAGCTGGTATATCTGAAATAACACAGGCATGACGGACAAAATACTGTTCATTATCATTAATAGATTGCAGGTTAAAGGAAACTAGCTTAGATAGATGCTTGCCTGAACCAATAGTTTTAAGTTCGCAAGAAAGGGTTCGGATTTTAAATGAAGTCAGTCTACTAGTCTTTCAGTCATCAAAGTGCAACTACTGCCTGAATCCAGAAGTGCCATGGCATTTTCACAGCCATTGAATATGACAGGTATTAACGGTAAATATACGATACCTCCTGAAGCTGAACATGAGTTAACAGTTTTTGTCATAGTCTGATCATTACGGTCATCTTGACCTTGTGTCAGACGATTACCGTCTGAATTTCCATTGCCACGATGGGGTTGCTTGAAGCTATTGCTATGGAGAAGCCTAGAGTGTCTCCTATTACAGCCATTAATATTGTATATGGCACTACGGGTGCAGTTTCGTATCATGTGATCCGATGACAAACATCCAAAACACAAATGATGCCCTTTGACAAAGGACAATCGCTGATCAGGAGTCATTGACTTAAATTTGCCACACTGAGCTATAAAATGATGATCCTGGCATAATATACAAGTATTGACAATCATTTTATGTTTCCCATTTCCCAAGTCATCTTGTATTGATGAATTAACAATTGTATTTACATTTGGTCTTGCTGTGATTTTGAAGGCATCGTACCCATAAACTGGGTCACAAGCTTCACATGCAAGCCTATTAAGGAATTTGACAAATTCCTCAAAAGGAGGATATTCATGTTTCTTTTTAAAGGTATCTAAGGCAAACTTACGCCATCTACCACGAATTTGTCCATGACATCTTAACAATATATCTTGAATGAATTGCTGGTTGTTGATCTCACCATAGGCACCCAACTTTGCAAGAGTTCGGTGACCTGTGGTGATATCATCAGCCAGCTTCCTAAGATCACTACTTCTTACAGCTGATCCACCATTCTTCAAACCATCAATAATCTTATGCACTATAAGATGAGAATTTCCAAATCCAGTTTCAAGAATTTTCCTAGCTTCAAAATAACCGGCTGTGCCTCCTAACAAGATACAATGTTTGACGGAAATCGCGGCATCACCCGACAAATACTGAAGCAACCTCATCAATTTACACCGGTCATCTAAGGCAACACTGCCAATGACCTGGTCAAATAAACTGATGAAGATGTAATATTCAAGGGGATCACCATTAAATGATGGGATTTCAATTTTAGGCAAGTTAAGTACAGCCACCAGTTCTTTACTTAAAGATTCGGACACGCCAGCAGAACTAGAATCTGATGCCGATACATTGGTTGTATTTTCTGATTTAACAGTTACAGTGTCCACCCCATGCTCTGTTAACCATACACGAGCATCAGAAACTTGTTTTGAGTATATTGTACCAATTTCCTCAAACCAAGTTTCAGCATCTTTAACTACATCAGATGCGATCTTGTCGTCCCCAATGACACTATCAAGGTACCCATAATGGGCCTCTTCTAGGCTATCAAATACATCACGCATAGAACCTAACCTTTCAATAATACGCGGAATGTCACATTCAATAAGCAGTCTCTTAAGAGTATTGATATGACGCGATAAGACGCTCTTACGCTGCGTCTTGGTTATTATATATTGTTCCATGGCACACACCTGATATATTTCCTGAGGAGTCAGCAAAGACAGCACCACGGCGAAGACAGTTCCATAGTCATGTTGTCAGCAGAACCACATAACGTCCGTTCCGCTGGCACACCACATCAGATTATGATTCTACTGTAATGAACCCTGGGGCCGAAGGAGACAGGATACCATGGTGAATTTAATCGGCTTTATTCTTACACGACATGACAACAATGACGGTAGACTGTATAAATAAATGTCCATAAACAAATAAATACATAAATAAATACATAAATACATCCAAGTTCAAGTGATGTCAAGGTTCAATATTGAATCCTATGCCTAAAGGAGACCAAGCATGCCCCTATGGCATGCATATGGAGACGCTAGTATAAATTTTAGATACCAGACCGGACCCCCATAAACCCCTATACGACCTTATGACCATATAAGGGACACAGAGATGGACTACCCTAAAGCAGAAAACCACATAAACCCACGGCATCAGAAGAAGAAGCCATTCAGAAATGTTTGCAATCAACCTTCCATCAGGGCCGCCTACTTGTGCCAACACGAGGGATCCCAATAGACAGGTTACTTTGAAAACATCCCTGAATGTAAACATAAATAATAAAGAATGTAAAAAATAAGACCACATGGCTGCCCATCAAATATAAGCAGAGGCTGTTGAATATTTCAGGAACCAACTCGACCAGGGCCGCCACTGCATTATGCTGCAGCCACCGCCAGTCATGAAAGCTCCAAAAATACCCAACAGGTCTAACATTATAATATAATTAAAGACAAACAATAAACTAAGTTGCTGAATTAGGCTCTAAATGACCAACACCGAAACCGGAAACCATAATTGATAATGACGTCATCAGAATAAGGGCAGATTGTGAACGTAATTGATTATGACATCATCAACCGTGACGTCATCAGAATATAGTGACGGAACAGTTAGTGATGTCATAGCCAAATGACATTGAGAATCCATGACGTGACACGTAACAAAGATATTATCAAACTCTAGACTACTGAAAGGGATTTAGTGTCTTACATCATATTGATTGACGCCGTAATTCACCATAAGACATGAGAGGCCATGCAGAATCCCGGCAACAGCCGCCACCGAGCATCAAGAGTTACAATGAAATATGACCTTGTCGGGACATGACCTCGACCGGACATGACCTCAACCGGGCGTGACCTCGACTGGGCGTGACCTCGACTGGAAACAGACACCCCAGCTATACTGACAAAGCAGGCCAGCACACACCGTCCCCGGAAAAACTGACATTCATCATACATGCAAGGAAACACACAGCCAGCCACGCTCGGTGGTGTGTTTTAACCCTCAGAAACCCGATGTCACTATTCTCGATTTTTGCAACAACAGGAGACCGCACTGGTTCAGACCATCAACCTCTTTGGCGGATGACATCGCTGTCTAAGACAGCTACATCAACCACCAACCCATTGAACGATCAGCATCAGAATTAATATAATTTAAACAGAACAAATTTGCAAATATACGGACATCGGGATAACAAGAGCGAAGTGTATTGTGCGTGTTTATCCATACCAACTTAAGGTAATCCAAAAAATACGAAACATGTCGACTCATCACACACACCAACAGCGGCCTACGCTACCCAAATTGAGCACATAGCGAATACCGAAAAAATGTTACATTATAGCACTGAAACCATGAGTCAAACGGAGTATAATTACTGAGCAAAACCTCGACTTCACGCTTAGGGAAAAATATAACGAGTCCGAAAATAACCTCTGACAGGCCAGTCAGACCACAGAAATCCGTGCGCACACGTCACGTAACACAGCGACCACCGCCAAACCCTTGATTGACGGCTACAAACAAGCCAGCTAAATCAATAACAACCTACAGACCGGGCACAAAATCCACTAGCCGAAATATACGGGGTGATACCAATAACAGACTAGTGCATTACACTACACTCCCCAGGCCCTAGAGATACGGCATCTCTAGTCCAATGCAAGATGGATCAACTTTGAGATGGGTTTAACCAATTCCGTGCCGCGCACATTGAGACGAACACAGCGAACTTTACCATCACAACCTATATGAATATCCACAACTCTGCCCAATGGCCAACAACCTCGAGGAGATGATTCATCCATCAACAACGCCAGATCTGCAACCTTAAAATTAGGTTCTACTGTCAACCACTTCTGACGTCTTTGCAGGTCAGGAAGATATTCCCTAATCCATCTCTTCCAAAATGAAGCCACAATATTTTGAACCAACTTCCAACGTCTACGATATGTCTCTGCACTCGAAAACCTGCTTCAGGCAATAGGATAATAAGCATTAGCTAACAGAAAGTGATTGGGAGTCAAAGGCGAATCGTCGCAGACATCGGAACTACATTTAGTCAAAGGCCTTCCATTGATAAGGGTTTCAACCTCACAAAAAGTAGTACTTAGGACATCATCAGTAATTGCTCTAACAGGCATCACAGCAAGAAGAATCTTATGCACAGTCCTGATCATTCTTTCCCAGACACCTCCATAATGAGACGCAGTAGGAGGATTAAATGACCGAATCTACATCCATACGTCTGGCTGAAGTAATAACTCTGTCTTTATCCAGACGCTTGAATTCTTTAGCCAATTCAGTACATGCACCGACTAAATTAGTACCTCTGTCAGACCTAACAGTCTTGGGATTACCTCGACGAGCACAGAATCTATGGAAACCATTAAGGAAAGCGTCAGTCTCTAAACTATGGAGTACTTCAAGATAGATAGCACGAGTGGCAAGGCATGTGAAAACACATCCATATCGCTTGACTGTTGAACGACCTTGAACTACACAAAATGTTCTGAACAAATCACAGCCAACATCAGAAAACCCAACTTTTCCAGAGGAACAACGCTCTACAGGGAGATCAGCCATTTTCTGAAATCCAGGCCTACCATACAGTTTTTGACAGGTTACACAAATACGTCGGATGCCCCGCAACTCATTCCTAGCTCCAGGAATCCAAAACCGTTGACGAACCTGACTCAAGACCCATTCAGGACCAAGATGAGCACGATTATGAGCATTACGCAAAACCAATTTAGAAAATCCATGACGAGGAGGTAGGATAACAGGATGACGAGAATCAAAGGAAAGATGAGCATGCTTGAGTCTACCTCCGACAGCAATCTTACCATCCACTAGAATGGGATCTAGAGAAGCAATGTGACTCGATCTTTTCACAGGCTTACCCTTAACAAGGCACTCAATCTTGGCAGAATACTCGACTGATTGATCTCTCCTGATCAAAATGTCCTCAGCATGCCTAACCTCACTCAACGATAACCTCTCACCAGCAGTAACCATACCTCTTAACTTGTCACACCACCTCAGTAACCAAGCCAGAGCCCTACGAAGGCGATAGAAATCACTGTAATGAGAAATCAACATGTCTAAAGGATTTTCCTTAGTGTCATCAATAGATGCAACACAATGATCTTTCTTAACTTCATTATCATCAGAATTTAAAGTTGGACACTCAATACACAGTTTAGGCCATGAATCACGGTGACGATGTAGGAAATCAGGACCACTAGTCCAACTGTCAGGCAATGTTCTAGGAATACAACCTCTAGACCACACGTCAGCTGGATTACACTTTGATGGAACATGATGCCATTGTTCAACACGAGTCTTGGAACGTACAAGAGAGACACGGTTAGCTACAAACACACGGAATCTAAGGGTGTCACTCTTAATATAATGTAGGACTACTTGACTATCTGTCCAAAATACAGAAGGCAACAGATGAAGCTCCAACACATTATGTAACATTTCATCAACCTTAACAGCCATGACTGCCGCACAAAGCTCAGTTCTCGGGATGGTGATAGGATTTATCAGAGTCAAACGTGCCTTGCTCATAAGCAGCTGAACATGAATAGAACCAGACCTACTCAAAATCCTAACATATGTACAAACACCATAAGCCAGCTGTGAACCGTCACAGAAATGATGTAATTCTATAGCACCATCATTGAACTCACGAGGAACGACACATCTATCAAATTTGAGAGAAGAAACTTCATTCAGACTATCCCACCAGGATAACCACCGTACTGATAGACCTTGAGATATAGGATCATCCCACATCAATCTTTCCCTAGTAGCTTCTTGGAACAGTATACGACCTAGAATAATTATGGGAATGAGAAGGCCTAATGGATCATACATAGCAGCCACAGAACTCAGCATGTGCCTCTTACTGATTATTGAAACGGAATCAACATCCTTCCTAACATATGAGAATTGGTCTCTGGAAACCTCCCACTTGATGCCCAAGGCTTTACTGTATTGTTCTGAAGCAATGACTTTCACCTCTTGTGCACAATCCTCTTCTGGAATCTGTGAAAGCAATACTGGATCATTTACAATGAATTTAGTCAGAGGGAATCCACCTTTGTTCAAAATCAATTTGATATCATGAATCAGTACAGACATCTCATCTTTACTGGGCAAACTCCTGAGTAGGTCATCAACATACATGGATTTAGTTACAGCATCATGGACCAGACTTGAAGCACCAAAATCCTCTAAAGTACGTTGAAGCGCATATGCACTGGAACTCGCACACCAAATTCCACCAAACAAATGAGAAGTCATACGTAAGTGGACTATTTTGCCATTCACACTCCACAAGAATCTGAGACAATCATGATCATCAATAGGGATTCGAACCTGTAAATACATGGATCTAATGTCTGCCGTCACAGCATATGTATGCTGCCTAAAACGTAAAAGAACATGTAATAATTTGTTGGTCATATCAGGCCCTTTATAGCATTCACTATTCAAACTCACTCCACCACACTTGGCCGCACAATCAAACACTATACGTAACTTTCCAGGTTTAGAATCGCTAAGCACAGCATGATGGGGTAAATACCACACTGCGCCATCACTGCGATTCACACAATCATCAGGTACTTGCTCAGCATGACTTTGGGCCATGAGCTCAACAATACCTTCATGGTAAGTTTCACGCATGTTTAATTTGTCTAATCTTCTAAGAGTCCCCTGAAGGCGAGCTTTAGCCAATGACAGATTACACGGAAAATAAGGTTTGCCAGGTTTCCAGGGAGGAGGTATAGTGAATCTCACACCATCATGTACACATCTTTCAGACCATTCATCATACACATTACGATCATTAACCGACCATGCACACTCAGATTCACATTCATCCTCAATTGACCACAAATCCTTAATCTGACTATCAATGTACTCAAGACTGACATGATTGGTGACTCTAGGTTGGCTACCACAAACATTACCGACAGGACCCTGAAGTACCCATCCAAATTTGGTCAATGTGGCATATGGTTGACCCACCTTACCAGACCGACGCACTTCATGAGGAATCAAAAGTTCTGCATTATCCATGTCGATGATAATGTCAGCTTTAACACCTGGCTTTAGATGGCTGAATGGCAGACCTTTCAAATGTTCACATTCCATCAATTCGATGGCTGATGCCGGGACGTCAGCTGGTATATCTGAAATAACACAGGCATGACGGACAAAATACTGTTCATTATCATTAATAGATTGCAGGTTAAAGGAAACTAGCTTAGATAGATGCTTGCCTGAACCAATAGTTTTAAGTTCGCAAGAAATGGGTTCGGATTTTAAATGAAGTCTGTCTACTAGTCTTTCAGTCATCAAAGTGCAACTACTGCCTGAATCCAGAAGTGCCATGGCATTTTCACAGCCATTGAATATGACAGGTATTAACGGTAAATATACGATACCTCCTGAAGCCGAACATGAGTTAACAGTTTTTGTCATAGTCTGATCATTACGGTCATCTTGACCTTGTGTCAGACGATTACCGTCTGAATTTCCATTGCCACGATGGGGTTGCTTGAAGCTATTGCTATGGAGAAGCCTAGAGTGTTTCCTATTACAGCCATTAATATTGCATATGGCGCTACGGGTGCAGTTTCGTATCATGTGATCCGATGACAAACATCCAAAACACAAATGATGCCCTTTGACAAAGGACAATCGCTGATCAGGAGTCATAGACTTAAATTTGCCACACTGAGCTATAAAATGATGATCCTGGCATAATATACAAGTATTGACAATCATTTTATGTTTCCCATTTCCCAAGTCATCTTGTATTGATGAATTAACAATTGTATTTACATTTGGTCTTGCTGTGATTTTGAAGGCATCGTACCCATAAACTGGGTCACAAGCTTCACATGCAAGCCTATTAAGGAATTTGACAAATTCCTCAAAAGGAGGATATTCATGTTTCTTTTCAAAGGTATCTAAGGCAAACTTACGCCATCTAACACGAATTTGTCCATGACATCTTAACAATATATCTTGAATGAATTGCTGGTTGTTGATCTCACCATAGGCACCTAACTTTGCAAGAGTTCGGTGACCTGTGGTGACATCATCAGCCAGCTTCCTAAGATCACTACTTCTTACAGCTGATCCACCATTCTTCAAACCATCAATAATCTTATGCACTATAAGATGAGAATTTCCAAATCCAGTTTCAAGAATTTTCCTAGCTTCAAAATAACCGGCTGTGCCTCCTAACAAGATACAATGTTTGACGGAAATCGCGGCATCACCCTGACAAATACTGAAGCAACCTCATCAATTTACACCGGTCATCTAAGGCAACACTGCCAATGACCTGGTCAAATAAACTGATGAAGATGTAATATTCAAGGGGATCACCATTAAATGATGGGATTTCAATTTTAGGCAAGTTAAGTACAGCCACCAGTTCTTTACTTAAAGATTCGGACACGCCAGCAGAACTAGAATCTGATGCCGATACATTGGTTGTATTTTCTGATTTAACAGTTACAGTGTCCACCCCATGCTCGGTTAACCATACACGAGCATCAGAAACTTGTTTTGAGTATATTGTACCAATTTCCTCAAACCAAGTTTCAGCATCTTTAACTACATCAGATGCGACCTTGTCGTCCCCGATGACACTATCAAGGTACCCATAATGGGCCTCTTCTAGGCTATCAAATACATCACGCATAGAACCTAACCTTTCAATAATACGCGGAATGTCACATTCAATAAGCAGTCTCTTAAGAGTATTGATATGACGCGATAAGACGCTCTTACGCTGCGTCTTGGTTATTATATATTGTTCCATGGCACACACCTGATATATTTCCTGAGGAGTCAGCAAAGACAGCACCACGGCGAAAACAGTTCCATAGTCATGTTGTCAGCAGAACCGCATAACGTCCGTTCCGCTGGCACACCACGTCAGATTATGATTCTACTGTAATGAACCCCGGGGCCGAAGGAGACAGGATACCATAGTGAATTTAATCGGCTTTATTCTTGCACGACATGACAACAATGACGGTAGACTGTATAAATAAATGTCCATAAACAAATAAATACATAAATAAATACATAAATACATCCAAGTTCAAGTGATGTCAAGGTTCAATATTGAATCCTATGCCTAAAGGACACCAAGCATGCCCCTATGGCATGCATATGGAGATGCTAGTATAAATTTTAGATACCAGACCGGACCCCCATAAACCCCTATACGACCTTATGACCATATAAGGGACACAGAGATGGACTACCCTAAAGCAGAAAACCACATAAACCCACGGCATCAGAATAAGAAGCCATTCAGAAATGTTTGCAATCAACCTTCCATCAGGGCCGCCTACTTGTGCCAACAAGAGGGGTCCCAATAGACAGGTTACTTTGAAAACATCCCTGAATGTAAACATTAATAATAAAGAATGTAAAAAATAAGACTACATGGCTGCCCATCAAATATAAGCAGAAGCTGTTGAATATTTCAGGAACCAACTCGACCAGGGCCGCCACTGCATTATGCTGCAGCCACCGCCAGTCATGAAAGCTCCAAAAATACCCAACAGGTCTAACATTATAATATAATTAAAGACAAACAATAAACTAAGTTGCTGAATTAGGCTCTAAATGACCAACACCGAAACCGGAAACCATAATTGATAATGACGTCATCAGAATAAGGGCAGATTGTGAACGTAATTGATTATGACATCATCAACCGTGACGTCATCAGAATATAGTGACGGAACAGTTAGTGATGTCATAGCCAAATGACATTGAGAATCCATGACGTGACACGTAACAAAGATATTATCAAACTCTAGACTACTGAAAGGGATTTAGTGTCTTACATCATATTGATTGACGCCGTAATTCACCATAAGACATGAGAGGCCATGCAGAATCCCGGCAACAGCCGCCACCGAGCATCAAGAGTTACAATGAAATATGACGTTGTCTGGACATGACCTCGACCGGACATGACCTCAACCGGGCGTGACCTCGACTGGGCGTGACCTCGACTGGAAACAGACACCCCAGCTATACTGACAAAGCAGGCCAGCACACACCGTCCCCGGAAAAACTGACATACATCATACATGCAAGGAAACACACAGCCAGCCACGCTCGGTAGTGTGTTTTAACCCTCAGAAACCCGATGTCACTATTCTCGATTTTTGCAACAACAGGAGACCGCACTGGTTCAGACCTTCAACCTCTTTGGCGGATGACATCGCTGTCTAAGACAGCTACATCAACCACCAACCCATTGAACGATCAGCATCAAACTTAATATAATTTAAACAGAACAAATTTGCAAATATACGGACATCGGGATAACAAGAGCGAAGTGTATTGTGCGTGTTTATCCATACCAACTTAAGGTAATCCAAAAAATACGAAACATGTCGACTCATCACACACACCAACAGCGGCCTACGCTACCCAAATTGAGCACATAGCGAATACCGAAAAAATGTTACATTATAGCACTGAAACCATGACTCAAATGGAGTATAATTACTGAGCAAAACCTCGACTTCACGCGTAGGCAAAAATATAACGAGTCCGAAAATAACATCTGACAGGCCAGTCAGACCACAGAAATCCGTGCGCACACGTCACGTAACACAGCGACCACCGCCAAACCCTTGATTGACGGCTACAAACAAGCCAGCTAAATCAATAACAACCTACAGACCGGGCACAAAATCCACTAGCCGAAATATACGGGGTGATACCAATAGCAGACTAGTGCATTACACTACACTCCCCAGGCCCTAGAGATACCGCATCTCTAGTCCAATGCAAGATGGATCAACTTTGAGATGGGTCTAACCAATTCCGTGCCGCGCACATTGAGACGAACACAGCGAACATTACCATCACAACCTATATGAATATCCACAACTCTGCCCAATGGCCAACAACCTCGAGGAGATGATTCATCCATCAACAACGCCAGATCTCCAACCTTAAAATTAGGTTCTACTGTCAACCACTTCTGACGTCTTTGCAGGTCAGGAAGATATTCCCTAATCCATCTCTTCCAAAATGAAGCCACAATATTTTGAACCAACTTCCAACGTCTACGATATGTCTCTGCACTCGAAAACCTGCTTCAGGCAATAGGATAATTAGCATTAGCTAACAGAAAGTGATTGGGAGTCAAAGGCGAATCGTCGCAGACATCGGAACTACATTTAGTCAAAGGCCTTCCATTGATAAGGGTTTCAACCTCACAAAAAGTAGTACTTAGGACATCATCAGTAATTGCTCTAACATGCATCACAGCAAGAAGAATCTTACGCACAGTCCTGATCATTCTTTCACAGACACCTCCATAATGAGACGCAGTAGGAGGATTAAATGACAAATCTACATCCATACGTCTGGCTGAAGTAATAACTCTGTCTTTATCCAGACGCTTGAATTCTTTAGCCAATTCAGTACATGCACCGACTAAATTAGTACCTCTGTCAGACCTAACAGTCTTGGGATTACCTCGACGAGCACAGAATCTATGGAAACCATTAAGGAAAGCGTCAGTCTCTAAACTATGGAGTACTTCAAGATAGATAGCACGAGTGGCAAGGCATGTGAAAACACATCCATATCGCTTGACTGTTGAACGACCTTGAACTACACAAAATGTTCTGAACAAATCACAGCCAACATCAGAAAACCCAACTTTTCCATAGGAACAACGCTCTACAGGGAGATCAGCCATTTTCTGAAATCCAGGCCTACCATACAGTTTTTGACAGGTTACACAAATACGTCGGATGCCCCGCAACTCATTCCTAGCTCCAGGAATCCAAAACCGTTGACGAACCTGACTCAAGACCCATTCAGGACCAAGATGAGCACGATTATGAGCATTACGCAAAACCAATTTAGAAAATCCATGACGATTAGGTAGGATAACAGGATGACGAGAATCAAAGGAAAGATGAGCATGCTTGAGTCTACCTCCGACAGCAATCTTACCATCCACTAGAATGGGATCTAGAGAAGCAATGTGACTCGATCTTTTCACAGGCTTACCCTTAACAAGGCACTCAATCTCGGCAGATTACTCGACTGATTGATCTCTCCTGATCAAAATGTCCTCAGCATGCCTAACCTCACTCAACGATAACCTCTCACCAGCAGTAACCATACCTCTTAACTTGTCACGCCACCTCAGTAACCAAGCCAGAGCCCTACGAAGGCGATAGAAATCACTGTAATGAGAAATCAACATGTCTAAAGGATTTTCCTTAGTGTCATCAATAGATGCAACACAATGATCTTTCTTAACTTCATTATCATCAGAATTTAAAGTTGGACACTCAATACACAGTTTAGGCCATGAATCACGGTGACGATGTAGGAAATCAGGACCACTAGTCCAACTGTCAGGCAATGTTCTAGGAATACAACCTCTAGACCACACGTCAGCTGGATTACACTTTGATGGAACATGATGCCATTGTTCAACACGAGTCTTGGAACGTACAAGAGAGACACGGTTAGCTACAAACACACGGAATCTAAGGGTGTCACTCTTAATATAATGTAGGACTACTTGACTATCTGTCCAAAATACAGAAGGCAACAGATGAAGCTCCAACACATTATGTAACATTTCATCAACCTTAACAGCCATGACTGCCGCACAAAGCTCAGTTCTCGGGATGGTGATAGGATTTATCAGAGTCAAACGTGCCTTGCTCATAAGCAGCTGAACATGAATAGAACCAGACCTACTCAAAATTCTAACATATGTACAAACACCATAAGCCAGCTGTGAACCGTCACAGAAATGATGTAATTCTATAGCACCATCATTGAACTCACGAGGAACGACACATCTATCAAATTTGAGAGAAGAAACTTCATTCAGACTATCCCACCAGGATAACCACCGTACTGATAGACCTTGAGATATAGGATCATCCCACATCAATCTTTCCCTAGTAGCTTCTTGGAACAGCATACGACCTAGAATAATTATGGGAATGAGAAGGCCTAATGGATCATACATAGCAGCCACAGAACTCAGCATGTGCCTCTTACTGATTATTGAAACGGAATCAACATCCTTCCTAACATATGAGAATTGGTCTCTGGAAACCTCCCACTTGATGCCCAAGGCTTTACTGTATTGTTCTGAAGCAATGACTTTCACCTCTTGTGCACAATCCTCTTCTGGAATCTGTGAAAGCAATACTGGATCATTTACAATGAATTTAGTCAGAGGGAATCCACCTTTGTTCAAAATCAATTTGATATCATGAATCAGTACAGACATCTCATCTTTACTGGGCAAACTCCTGAGTAGGTCATCAACATACATGGATTTAGTTACAGCATCATGGACCAGACTTGAAGCACCAAAATCCTCTAAAGTACGTTGAAGCGCATATGCACTGGAACTCGCACACCAAATTCCACCAAACAAATGAGAAGTCATACGTAAGTGGACTATTTTGCCATTCACACTCCACAAGAATCTGAGACAATCACGATCATCAATAGGGATTCGAACCTGTAAATACATGGATCTAATGTCTGCCGTCACAGCATATGTATGCTGCCTAAAACGTAAAAGAACATGTAATAATTTGTTGGTCATATCAGGCCCTTTATAGCATTCACTATTCAAACTCACTCCACCACACTTGGCCGCACAATCAAACACTATACGTAACTTTCCAGGTTTAGAATCGCTAAACACAGCATGATGGGGTAAATACCACACTGCGCCATCACTGCGATTCACACAATCATCAGGTACTTGCTCAGCATGACTTTGGGCCATGAGCTCAACAATACCTTCATGGTAAGTTTCAAGCATGTTTAATTTGTCTAATCTTTTAAGAGTCCCCTGAAGGCGAGCTTTAGCCAATGACAGATTACACGGAAAATAAGGTTTGCCAGGTTTCCAGGGAGGAGGTATAGTGAATCTCACACCATCATGTACACATCTTTCAGACCATTCATCATACACATTACGATCATTAACCGACCATGCACACTCAGATTCACATTCATCCTCAATTGACCACAAATCCTTAATCTGACTATCAATGTACTCAAGACTGACATGATTGGTGACTCTAGGTTGGCTACCACAAACATTACCGACAGGACCCTGAAGTACCCATCCAAATTTGGTCAATGTGGCATATGGTTGACCCACCTTACCAGACCGACGCACTTCATGAGGAATCAAAAGTTCTGCATTATCCATGCCGATGATAATGTCAGCTTTAACACCTGGCTTTAGATGGCTGAATGGCAGACCTTTCAAATGTTCACATTCCATCAATTCGATGGCTGATGCCGGGACGTCAGCTGGTATATCTGAAATAACACAGGCATGACGGACAAAATACTGTTCATTATCATTAATAGATTGCAGGTTAAAGGAAACTAGCTTAGATAGATGCTTGCCTGAACCAATAGTTTTAAGTTCGCAAGAAATGGGTTCGGATTTTAAATGAAGTCTGTCTACTAGTCTTTCAGTCATCAAAGTGCAACTACTGCCTGAATCCAGAAGTGCCATGGCATTTTCACAGCCATTGAATATGACAGGTATTAACGGTAAATATACGATACCTCCTGAAGCCGAACATGAGTTAACAGTTTTTGTCATAGTCTGATCATTACGGTCATCTTGACCTTGTGTCAGACGATTACCGTCTGAATTTCCATTGCCACGATGGGGTTGCTTGAAGCTATTGCTATGGAGAAGCCTAGAGTGTCTCCTATTACAGCCATTAATATTGCATATGGCGCTACGGGTGCAGTTTCGTATCATGTGATCCGATGACAAACATCCAAAACACAAATGATGCCCTTTGACAAAGGACAATCGCTGATCAGGAGTCATAGACTTAAATTTGCCACACTGAGCTATAAAATGATGATCCTGGCATAATATACAAGTATTGACAATCATTTTATGTTTCCCATTTCCCATGTCATCTTGTATTGATGAATTAACAATTGTATTTACATTTGGTCTTGCTGTGATTTTGAAGGCATCGTACCCATAAACTGGGTCACAAGCTTCACATGCAAGCCTATTAAGGAATTTGACAAATTCCTCAAAAGGAGGATATTCATGTTTCTTTTCAAAGGTATCTAAGGCAAACTTACGCCATCTACCACGAATTTGTCCATGACATCTTAACAACATATCTTGAATGAATTGCTGGTTGTTGATCTCACCATAGGCACCCAACTTTGCAAGAGTTCGGTGACCTGTGGTGACATCATCAGCCAGCTTCCTAAGATCACTACTTCTTACAGCTGATCCACCATTCTTCAGACCATCAATAATCTTATGCACTATAAGATGAGAATTTCCAAATCCAGTTTCAAGAATTTTCCTAGCTTCAAAATAACCGGCTGTGCCTCCTAACAAGATACAATGTTTGACGGAAATCGCGGCATCACCCGACAAATACTGAAGCAACCTCATCAATTTACACCGGTCATCTAAGGCAACACTGCCAATGACCTGGTCAAATAAACTGATGAAGATGTAATATTCAAGGGGATCACCATTAAATGATGGGATTTCAATTTTAGGCAAGTTAAGTACAGCCACCAGTTCTTTACTTAAAGATTCGGACACGCCAGCAGAACTAGAATCTGATGCCGATACATTGGTTGTATTTTCTGATTTAACAGTTACAGTGTCCACCCCATGCTCGGTTAACCATACACGAGCATCAGAAACTTGTTTTGAGTATATTGTACCAATTTCCTCAAACCAAGTTTCAGCATCTTTAACTACATCAGATGCGATCTTGTCGTCCCCGATGACACTATCAAGGTACCCATAATGGGCCTCTTCTAGGCTATCAAATACATCACGCATAGAACCTAACCTGTCAATAATACGCGGAATGTCACATTCAATAAGCAGTCTCTTAAGAGTATTGATATGACGCGATAAGACGCTCTTACGCTGCGTCTTGGTTATTATATATTGTTCCATGGCACACACCTGATATATTTCCTGAGGAGTCAGCAAAGACAGCACCACGGCGAAGACAGTTCCATAGTCATGTTGTCAGCAGAACCGCATAACGTCCGTTCCGCTGGCACACCACGTCAGATTATGATTCTACTGTAATGAACCCCGGGGCCGAAGGAGACAGGATACCATGGTGAATTTAATCGGCTTTATTCTTACACGACCTGACAACAATGACGGTAGACTGTATAAATAAATGTCCATAAACAAATAAATACATAAATAAATACATAAATACATACAAGTTCAAGTGATGTCAAGGTTCAATATTGAATCCTATGCCTAAAGGAGACCAAGCATGCCCCTATGGCATGCATATGGAGACGCTAGTATAAATTTTAGATACCAGACCGGACCCCCATAAACCCCTATACGACCTTATGACCATATAAGGGACACAGAGATGGACTACCCTAAAGCAGAAAACCACAAACCCACGGCATCAGAAGAAGAAGCCATTCAGAAATGTTTGCAATCAACCTTCCATCAGGGCCGCCTACTTGTGCCAACAAGAGGGGTCCCAATAGACAGGTTACTTTGAAAACATCCCTGAATGTAAACATTAATAATAAAGAATGTAAAAAATAAGACCACATGGCTGCCCATCAAATATAAGCAGAGGCTGTTGAATATTTCAGGAACCAACTCGACCAGGGCCGCCACTGCATTATGCTGCAGCCACCGCCAGTCATGAAAGCTCCAAAAATACCCAACAGGTCTAACATTATAATATAATTAAAGACAAACAATAAACTAAGTTGCTGAATTAGGCTCTAAATGACCAACACCGAAACCGGAAACCATAATTGATAATGACGTCATCAGAATAAGGGCAGATTGTGAACGTAATTGATTATGACATCATCAACCGTGACGTCATCAGAATATAGTGACGGAACAGTTAGTGATGTCATAGCCAAATGACATTGAGAATCCATGACGTGACACGTAACAAAGATATTATCAAACTCTAGACTACTGAAAGGGATTTAGTGTCTTACATCATATTGATTGACGCCGTAATTCACCATAAGACATGAGAGGCCATGCAGAATCCCGGCAACAGCCGCCACCGAGCATCAAGAGTTACAATGAAATATGACCTTGTCGGGACATGACCTCGACCGGACATGACCTCAACCGGGCGTGACCTCGACTGGGCGTGACCTCGACTGGAAACAGACACCCCAGCTATACTGACAAAGCAGGCCAGCACACACCGTCCCCGGAAAAACTGACATACATCATACATGCAAGGAAACACACAGCCAGCCACGCTCGGTGGTGTGTTTTAACCCTCAGAAACCCGATGTCACTATTCTCGATTTTAGCAACAACAGGAGACCGCACTGGTTCAGACCTTCAACCTCTTTGGCGGATGACATCGCTGTCTAAGACAGCTACATCAACCACCAACCCATTGAACGATCAGCATCAGACTTAATATAATTTAAACAGAACAAATTTGCAAATATACGGACATCGGGATAACAAGAGCGAAGTGTATTGTGCGTGTTTATCCATACCAACTTAAGATAATCCAAAAATACGAAACATGTCGACTCATCACACACACCAACAGCGGCCTACGCTACCCAAATTGAGCAAATAGCGAATACCGAAAAAATGTTACATTATAGCACTGAAACCATGACTCAAACGGAGTATAATTACTGAGCAAAACCTCGACTTCACGCTTAGGCAAAAATATAACGAGTCCGAAAATAACCTCTGACAGGCCAGTCAGACCACAGAAATCCGTGCGCACACGTCACGTAACGCAGCGACCACCGCCAAACCCTTGATTGATGGCTACAAACAAGCCAGCTAAATCAATAACAACCTACAGACCGGGCACAAAATCCACTAGCTGAAATATACGGGGTGATACCAATAACAGACTAGTGCATTACACTACAATAATAATAGACTAACTATGCTTGGTCCCACGGTCGTCCTTGTAGCCCTTCTGGAGACATAGCTCCTGTATCTTGCGGTAGATCGCCTATATAGAGGAAGCACATAATAAAATTATTTCTTCATCATATCACATTTCATATCACATTTCATATCACATTTCTCACATGAAAGAGACAACATATTAAGTTAAGTGCAAATATTAATGGAGATTAGTAATGTTAGTGTTAAAGGAATTAATAGTGATAAACACAATATTGTGTAGACCGATAACCGTATATTATACCTGGGTGAAATGGAATAAACACCCCTGCATCGTCACTCGGGCTGGCATCAGTGCCCGCAGGCTCTGCCAGAGAGCTTCCTCGTAATCAGCAACATATTTCTGTAGTGCCATACCGACAGGCAGCATCCCCAACAAGGCCTGGAAGACTGCGTCATAGTCCTCTCTCCGTTTACCAGACATCATGACAAATATCAATGGCACTTGCTTCAGACAGGTATCGGATCTGATGAAGCTGTGCACGCTGAACAGCTGTGTGAACGGAGCGCGCACAAGTTTAAAAGTCGCATCCATGTACCTGCAAAATAGAATTCCTTTAGTCAGCGACCTCACAAGTTACATAATCATTCACCACAAAATACATGTGACCATTAACCATGTCGACCACATCCCATAGCTTACCACGTCTTCGCACGTGCCAGATGGTGTATCATGATGTCTGCCGCAAAGAGGATATGCCGCCTGTCACCAACCCGTACGTCGACTTTTAAGAATCCGCCAGGCAGGAAGTCGTCATCGATTGCGAATGCCAAATCCTTCGGATCCACAGGACGGATCTTTTCCCTATGATGGTTTACCTGCCTTTCCAGGTTCGCCATCTTTGGCAGCGTTGGCATCATGCCAATCGCATCTGGATCGACGTGATCCAGCAAAACCTATAGATAATAATAATATATATTATTATTATTATTATTATTATTATTATTATTATTATTATTACTATTATTATTATTATTATTTACTATGTTATATTATTATTATTCTTATTATTATTATTATTATTATTATTTTTATTATTTTATTATTATTATTATTATTATTATTATTATTATTACTTGCTCCACGATCTCCGAGGCAGAATCGAAAACTCGCTTACTCCTTTCCTTCTTAGCCTCCCGAACAACAATTGCAACCATTTCCCTACCTGTGAAACATAAACCGCGCATGAATTTGACAAAGTGTTAAAGATTAACATTCAGTGTAATTATAGTTATATACAATTTATAATTTAATCATGCCAACTTAATATTAAGTTATACCTGGCTCTGCGTTGCAAATATGTTCGCGAATTCCGCGGATGTACTCTCTCGTGGACGGTGGCCTTACACGTTAATGCCCGACTCCTGACGGAACATCTCCAACTGATTTGGGGCCTGCTTTTATCCACCTTTAGCGCATAACGATAGCCAAGGCTATCAACCAGAGTATATCCTATGATAATAATAATAATAATAATAATAATAATAATAATAATAATAATAATAATAATAATAATAATAATATAACATAGTAAATAATAATAATAATAATAATAATAATAATAATAATAATTCCCTGTTTAATACTATATGATCGGCCTCAACGTGGCGCAGGGGTGTAACCCACTGGGTGTCAATCCAGACATTTGGAGGGGATAATCAGAGCATTGAGCATAACGCTAATGAAATGACACTTGGAGATCGAATCAACCGAAATGGTGTTCGCCCTGTGAGGATCCGCCAGGCAGGTGCAGCACCTGGCTCCACGCCTCGAAGAAGCCCACCCTCAGCTACTGGAGGTCCCATCAACTCGTCGTGTGGAGCCAGCGGACGAGGATGGAGAGCTACTGGCCAACCGAAAGAGAAGACCAAACCCAAAGAGAACCCCAGTATCAACATCATGCACTGGAATGCAGAAGGGGTTACCAACAAGAAATTAGAGCTCGAACAATCCCTGTACGAAAACAACATTGATATCTGCTGCATCCAAGAGACACACCTGCAAGAAGGAAAACCATTTAAGATCAGAGGTTACCAGCTTTTCCGGTGTGATCGAAGAGGAAGAAAGAAAGGCGGGGTGATCACCTTGGTCCGAAACAGTGTGAATGCCAGCCAGATCAAAACCTTTATGGAAGAGGCAGAATATATCAAGATCAAGGTAACAACCAGCAACTCTGTGATTGACATTGTCAATTATTACCACCCTAATGACAAGAATCTCTCACTTGACACGATCCAGGTCCCGGACTGCCACTTCCTCATTGCGGGAGACTTTAATAGCCAGTCCCAGAGCTGGGGATACAGAACACTTGACAAACGAGGAGAAGACATCGAAGCATGGCAAGATGAAAAGCACCTTTTACTTGTCAACGATCCCACAGATCAGCCTACCTTCTACCTTCTACTCACGCCGGTGGCACTCGACAACAACGCCGGACTTGGCATTTTGTACAGATCGCAGTTAGGAGGAAGCGATCACCGCCCAGTCCTCCTCTCTCTTTCTGGAAGTATTTCGACAAGTTCACCTCAACATCCAAGGTGGAACTACAAAAAGGCAAATTGGAGTCTGTTCGGCATTCGTTCCAATGAGCGTACCCAAAATATAGGAGTAGAAGGGAGAAACATCAAGAGAGCTGAGAGCAGTGGAGAAGTCCCTATTTGGGGCAGCCAAACAACCTACACACCCATATGATTCACCATGTCAACTTTACGGTGACTAGTGGCCTGCCCATCATGTGCCATGGCCCGCATCTCCACCAACAAGAGCCTCATCTCACTGCTACCCGGCAGTACCACAGCATGGAGATAGGAATGCGGATGTACCACAGCCATCATATCCCAGAAGTGGCACCAATACCCATCACACTCAGCAGCCCCATCATTCCCCTGGACCTCCACCGTACTGAGGAAGATCCGAGCAATGTCCTACGAACCCGCCATGATGGATGCACGATACACCACCACTGGTGCATCGGTCTATACCGAGGCGGAAGCTCCCGTGTGCAGAGGGACCAGGTTATGCGGAGCCGTATCCCCCAACACCAACCTACACCTGCATTCACCCCCATTCACTCCAACGCCCCCACCGGGATTCATTCCCAGTGTATCTTATCATGGCACTGGCCGAGTTATCCTCTCCCGTGACTTCAGCGGGGGAAGGTGACTTGGCCAATTACCAGTGCCAGTTTGAAATTATAAGCCATACAAACAGATGGGCTGATCAACAGATGGGGGAGTATCTGGCCGCCAAACTGTCAGGGAAAGCCCTGCAGGTACTGGCAGATATGGGGTCAGACCTCACACCTACATACACAGAGTTGGAAAGCGCTTGTTTCGAGAGGTTTGAAGATACACACCATGATGCATTGTTCAAAATGTCTGGCTCAAATAGCTCGGCTCTGTTCTGGTCCAATTCAAACTACTGTCTATATCAAACATACAGCAACACACCACCAACCTCAGATACAGCACCATTGCTACCCCCCGCTTCGTCGACGCATAAGCAAAATCAGCAGCAATGATGATGAGCTGGCCCCTTCCTCACTCCCCACCAATTTCACTCACGGAAGCGATCGAGAAGCAGTCCACATTCATACAAGGCCCCGCCACAGCTAGGAAGCCCTCACAGACCTCGGTCTTGGAAACTCTTCCGCAAGCACACCGGAAAGTTATCTATAAGTGTGCTTGTTTGTTCAGTGGAATATCTACCAGGGCTACTGTAGACACTGGAGCTTTCATCACTGTCTTTAACAAGAGTCTCTATGAGAGCATCCCACCTCATCAGAGACCACCCCGCATGCCGTCTAACATATTTTTACAAACAGCCACGGGGGCTGACGTTCCCATGGCTGGAACAATTAACACCATAATACAGATAGAGGAGATGCAATTCATTCAGCGAGTTGCTATCGCCTCCATCCAAAACGATGCCCTCTTAGGTTCTGATTTTATCAGCGCCAGTGAAGCTGTTATTCACTACAGGCAACAGGAATTAAACATACACAGCCATAGCATACCCCTCGGACTGGAGTCATCACTGTACGATACACGTGCAGTGATTTTAGCATCACCAACAACACTTGAGCTGGGACAAGAGGAAATCCTATGGGCCACTGCACCACAGTTAGGAAATAACACACATATGGCCATGCTGGAACCCGACCATGAATACATAATCACCTCCCAATGCGCAAGTCCACGAATGATAGTGGACACCACCAACAAAATCCATATACCCTACTGGGTATTCAACAGAACAGCCGAGTCTATAACGCTTGTCCTTGGCATTCGCTGCGGCCATTTGGTGGACGTAATTTCCTTGGAAACAGCTCCCGACACACCTACAGTAATAACAGCTTCTAATGCCAGCATACCGGAACATCTGCATGACCTATATCTGCATGCCACAGTTGGACTGACGCAATCTCACAAACGCGATGTACGGCGTATCCTGTTTAATTACCAGGAGAGGTTTTACACAGGAGACATGGATCTGGGAGAATCTCACCTCGTACATCACTCCATCGACCCTGGGAACAACTGACCAGTGCAGCACCCGGTGCATCATCTTCCCATACATAAAGAGACAGAGGCACATCAACAAGTGAATGATATGTTGTGGACAGGTATTATAGAGCCCTCAGCATCCCCCTGGGCCAGCCGCGTTGTGGTTGCAGGCAAGAAGGATGGATGTTTGTGGTTCTGTATTGACTACCACTGCCTTAATGATCTAAGTGTCAAAGACGCGTATCCGTTACCTTGGATAGATCAGGCATTAGATTCCATGTCCAGAGCCAGATGGTTTTGCACCCTTGGCCTGGCAAGTAGGTACTGGCAGGTAGCCATGGATGAGGCTAACTGGGAGAAGACCGCCTTCATTTGCAGACGGTCTTTTCCAGTTTCGCAAGATTCCCTACAGCTTGTGCAACACTCCAAGAACATTCGAGCGCCTCATTGAGCAGGGATTAACTACCCTGCAATGGAAGATCTGTCTCTGCTATATTGGCGACGTTATCGTCTTTGGGCCTACGCTTGAGCAGACTTTGTCCAATCTGGACAAAGTCTTAATGTGGTTCCATACCACCAACATAAAACTCAAACCCAAGAAGTGCCATTTCTTCCGCCAGAGTGTCGAGTTTCTCGGACATGCAATACCCGCAGATGGAGTGGTCATTCAACCTTCCAAAACACTGCCAGTGGCAAATTGGCAGACGCCAACTTCCGTAACGGATACGTGAAGTTTCCTCGGGCTCTGCCAGTACCATCGCTGGTACATCTGCCACTTCAGCGAGATTACATCGCCTCTCTTCCAAATCACTGAGAAAGATCGACTGTTCGAGTGGACAAGTGAGTGTGAGGTGTTGAAGGAGCTTTTAAAACCATACCTATTCTTGCTCGTCCTAACCCTAACCTCGATTTCATCTTAGAGACTGATGGGTCCGCTTTTGTGATTGGCACTGTTCTATCATGGGTCAAAGAAGATGGAACAGAGCAGGTACTGGGTTATGGTTCACGTGCTTTGAGCAAGGCAGAAAAATGATACGCAACCACTAAGTGAGAATTTTTGGCTGCAGTGTACTTTGTTAAGCACTGTAAACACTTTCTGTATGGGCGCCCATTTACCCTATGTACAGACCACACCTCCTACGCTGGCTCAGAAACCTAAAAAAATCTGGAGGGCCAGGTAGCGAGCTGGCAGACCTTTATCTTCAATGTTGTTCACCATCCCAGCAAGTTGCATGAAAATGCTGATGCCCTGAGCAGAATCAGGCTTGGGTCTGAACAAGAAGCGGCCACCACCATGACACATACAACCAAGCCGGCTCCCGTATTCCCTGAGCTGCAGTGCACAGATTGGGATGTGGGGGAGCTCTCCCACGAACAGACAATGGACACGCAGACATGGAGGATATACGTGTGGATCCAGGAGAGGGTACGCCCTCCAAGGGGAATCTGTTAGTCCTTTATCCGCCAAAATAAAATATTATTATCAAAGGTTTGGAGAGTGCCACATGAACAATGGCATTCTCTATATAAATAACCGGATAGTAATTCCTGAGCACTATAGGGTCATCATATTAGAACAACTACATGACCGCACCAGACATTTGCCCATTGAAAGAATGACAGAGCGGATCAAACAGGGATTCCACTGGATTGGGATACACAACCATGTCAAGGCTTGGGTTGCCAAATGCGTTCCCTGTCAAAGACGCGCCATTGGCCAGCACCACACCGCACCCTTACAGATTAAAAATTGTATGTGCATCATGGGAGCAAGTGGCTGTTGATGTGCTCGGTCCCTTGAATACGATGGATGCTGGAAACAAATACGTCCTTGTATTGCAAGATTACTTCACGAAGTGGGTAGAAGCATTTACTTTGCCAAACCAAGAGGCATCTACAGTGGCAAAGGTTCTGTCAAACAATGTGTTCTGCCATTTCGGAATGCCCTTTGAGCTACATTTAGACCAAGGTAGGAATTTTGAGAGCCGGCTGATTTCTGAGCTCTGCAACTTATTCCATGTAGTCAAACCATGCACCACACCTTACCATCCACGCATTGACGGGATAGTAGAGTGGTTCAACAGAACCCTCATGGTGATGCTGACTAGGGAAATACACCTTGATTGTCGTGACTGGGATCTATGACTCCCATATCCACTCATGGCATACTGCACTTTAGTACATTCCAGCACGGGTTATACCCCGGCTCGGTTAATGTTAGGCCGTGAATTATTAGCCTTACCCCTGGATCTGGCCATGCCAAGAATTCCACTAGGAGGAAAAGTCACCATCTCTCTATGTGGAGCTCATGCAGCAACATATAGAACAGGCCCATGAGCTGGTGAGAGAACCCCTCTCCAGTGTACAATGGCATCAGAAAACGTGGCATGACCAGCGGGTGCATGGAGACCCGTATGAGGCAGAAAAAACCGTTTGGGTTCACGATACATGAGGTTCTGCAAACGTGCTGAGTAAACTGAGTTACCAGTGGAAAGGCCCCTATTTTGGTAGTAGGTAAGAAGTCAGACGTGACCTACCAAATCCGTGCCTCAGATGGCATGACATCAGTCATCCACTTCGATCATCTTAAAACTTGTGTTAGTGACCACCCGGTGCCAGAGCTTTGACCGGGTGCTACGCATAGCACTGGTACCCAGACCAATGTATCTACGGAAATAGGTATTTCCGCCTTTAGTGCAGGGCACTGCAGTGCTAGTTCAACCCGTCTCCTACCAAGCCAGGAGTCCAGTGAAAAAACGGCTAATGCTGAGGACGATGGCGAGCGACGAACTCGCCCTCTCCCTACTCAGAACGGGTCTACCAGGTCTGGGAAGTCGTATTTGAAGACTTTCCCATGTGTGCTGTCCAACGAGATGGACAGAAAAGTTATTCCACCATCCTCTTCCCAGTCCCACCCACTTCATGCTATTACCCCAATTATAGAGTTGCCACAAGCGGTGGCTGAGGCTGTCCCGGGCCATACTTCTTGTGGGGTGGAGCATATAATATGTAGCCTGGGAGTGAAGAGGCTTGATGAGGCCTTGGCCTGTTGCAGAGAACAGGAAAACTGCACAGCTCGGAGTACCCCCTATCCAAAACATGAAACCGTGGAACCACCCCACATCCAAGTCAGGTCAATGGCACCACCCCCACTCCAATTCACGTCCCTTCTTTCCGCACCGAGCTCGGACATCACACGTCCCATCACTATCACACTCCACTTGTCGTCTGTTAACTTTCCATCTTCAGATATGAGAGAGATTACTGTTTCAAAGGAGGGAGCCTCCTGCACCACAGCCAGCCCCACGGCTGGTGGTGAGCAGGGAGGCATCCTGTTCAGTAGATTCTCAGCTCGATTTTTCCCGGTACCTAAAAACTATGACCAGGTACCAACCATCCAATGGCAACCCCGACCACAACTGCCCTACCAAACTCCCCAGTGATCAGTCACAAAGTGACAGAAGCAACAAAATTACACTTGCCCTCATGGCTGGATACATCAATTATTTAATGCGCAAATACTACATACATGAGTTATGAGAGATATAACGGAAACATTCTACATCCCATTACAACGAACAGATTATTCGTCACCAACTAAGTACATCATCAACAGTATAACAGCATGCACCTAACTTTTGTAACAGAAAAAGTTAGAAATATATTTTCCGCAACATTCCCTTCTGCACAAATGCGGGAAGCTCATCACCCTCCACAAACCCTACTTTTCTGCAAAGCAACAGACTCGGCGTCCCCCAGTTTGGAAACCTGGATGTACCCACCTCGCAATAACCTCGCATCACGCAGCACCCCGATTTTTCTACAACAGAATGCTACCATCAACAGCACAAGTCAACATTTGCCGCAAGCGCCCTCCTATCTTGGTTACGGAATACCGATCATACGGGTAGGAGGAAAACATTGCAACTACCTATAGTATGCACCGCCAGGACACCCCCACCCCTAGAAAGTGACACGTATCAGCTAAAAGACAGATACTTCAATTACACATAAATATAGATTTCTTTTTATTGAGAGAGCTGGATGACCGCAGTCTGTCGTTGGTAGCTAGTACGAGATAGGCACAGAAAGTGAAATTCGACAATGGTCTGATTCAAGTTACGACAGCCCCGTCTTGGTCATCCCCACTCTAAATATCCCTTCCCATCTTTTTAATACTCAGCCATTACAGGGAGAATACATTCAATGTCCGATAAAGTTATCATTTCAGACACTGCAGAGCCCCTCCCCCAACTGCATTAAACTTTGACACTTCACGACAGCACCGGAATAATTCAAAAGAAACCAGCCACGCATATCTACAGACAACATCAACACGACAGAAACACAAGAAACTCAGAGTGACTGTTTCACAATCTCCATACGACGGTATTGTAATTGTTTAAACTGTGGCACGCATTTTCCGAGTTGTACTGTAATAATTAAGCTTGTGTCTAGGTGTGGTGGGACTAGTCCTACCCATCGAGGATGATGCTTGGCAGTCTGTCCACCCGGTAAATACAGTCCTGCTTGGCAGGGTCAGTATACTTTACGCCCGCAAGAAATGGATATGTTTAGACCAAACAATGAATTACAGACAGCTAAACTGTTATAATTTTGATTAGGAACTAAAAATGTTCCACCGTGACTGCAAATCATTAATGCAAGGGCTGGCCAGGCAGTATCAAGACGTGACCAGTTTAAAACACAAGACAAGTTTAAAAAACTCTCTTACCTAGAGGTTCCGCTCACCAATCAACAAGAGCTGGAATAATATATACCATACACAGAAGGAAGGAGTGCGCTGATGAAAACCACATGCAAATAGGGACACTGTTCTAAGGAACAGATATTTAGGAAGACATGTTTTAACTTTTCGCACTAATTTACAAGAATCAGCAACGTTAATAGCAACGGGCACACCTAGCCCGCTCAACCACGTGCTTTCAAAACAAGAAACCACATGATCGTCACCACTGTTTTCCGGTAAATTAGATCTAAGACTATAAACATGCGAATCGCCCTCCCACGTAGCTACCACACATGTGATGGAGGAGGCAAGAGGTGATGGGTCGGGGTCGCCGGCCGCTGATGTAATCACGCTCTCCCCACCCCATTGGGCATTCCAGCATGAAATTTGAACAGGCGAGTGTATAAGCATCTAACTTGGAAACCTACTCAGTCTAATTAAAAGCTGAGCATCCACGGGAATATGTAGTTCCCGATTTTAATGTTGATCGGAGGCCCGAGTTTCTGATACATGGAGATATAAACGATTCTCCTTCATTCTTATAAGCATATTTGCCTTCTATTTTATGAAGGGAATATTTAATTTGTCTCCAGGAGAATAAAATTGGAAGAATCATTTTACGGACCTGACCGATTCACCCCGAACATTTTGGGCGTGGTCATCCACCCTCCTGTGACATCATCACCAAAACTATAAAAGGAGGAAATCGTGCACGGAAAATTCATCTTCCCTTCAAACTCGACACTAGAGATTATCAGGCATTAGGCTACTTTCGTGTTACAAACCAAATTCTGCTAAATCTTTATCTTGTTGCTTTAATTATCCCTTAGGAAAGTTATGAAGAAATATAAAATAGGTTAGGTTAGGTGTTTTGCGGTTCCACACATAAAACAGCAATGCGGAAATAAAGAGGTTTCTTGCCGAAGATCTGCCTTTGTCTGACGGCTCGATAGAAGAAAATCAGCAAAGAACGGTGAAGAATTTTCTGTTACTTCATTATTATTTAAGGACAACCGTGTAAACGTGGATTTTCCGACAACTCGGATTTGACATTACATATCAACCAGGGTCATCTTTTTCAACGTGCATTTTGTTCAGATTGCAAATATTTGTTTATGGCAACACAGTATGGAGTGGCCCACGCTTCCACGTCCAAGCGTCGTGCTCTTGTATTTAATCTTCAGCCTGGGGAGCATGACGAGCCTATTGACATCACAGCTCCAAGATTTGAAGCTCGTATCCCGCTTGAAGTAATTCCTATTGGGAAAATGGCCAAAACGAAGCAAATGAACAGACGCCAACCTACTCCTCCATGGTCAACTACCACAACGGCAACACTTGCAACCACGTCAGACGTAAACACCACAGCAGACACCACACCAGAAACCTCAGCACAAACCGCACCGGCAGCACCCTCATCCGCGGCCACCGTCGCTTAACCAGCAACAGTTGTGACAAGTGTACCCATAGTGACTGTGCCTAGGCTTTCTTTAATTTTACAAAACATTTCCGATAGTTCCGCATCTCCACCAGATTTAACCATCGACAAGGAAACCGCGCACGGAAACAGTACGATGATAACGCCATTGTGCAGCACCACTTCCACCACAGTCACCACGTCAACACCCGCAACCAGCACTCCTCACACCGCATCCATAGATCCCACTATCCGTCAGGCCACTACACCGGATAAAGTGTACTTGGGGAAACGCTGAACCGTGCACCAACAAGACATCCGAGCAGTCCCGCATACATCTGCCAGCAGACTTATTCAGGCTGCCAAGCTCCAGAAAATCATCACCAGCATCATCTATTCACACCTCATCACAGCATTCCGACGACAGAAATCCGCACCAGCTACCATCACTACCACCGCAACGACGACCATGATGACAGCAACTACCACGACCGACCGGACACCCAGCACCACAATAGTACATCGTCAACACCTCATGTGCTAGACAGAACTTTTCCAAATCTATCCGCTAACTCCTCTGACAGCAGTGTGGAAGAAGTTACTAAAAGTATCTCAGCATCTCGACTACACCCACCACGTCCAGCATATGCAGATCGTGGCACACAACCCCATTGGGGTAACTTTTCAGCCAATACCTAAGGCCATTACTGTCACAGATTCAGCAGGAGTATTATTAAGTTGTGCTGAAAAGTAAATTATGCTCATTATGTTTATTTTTTAAATACTATTCTTATTATTATTTAAGGTTTTTAAAAATTGAAACTCTAGGCTGACCACGGTCATCCTACACATCTATGCTAATTAACGCATAGCTGTGTCTCACCAATAATCGCTGCTGATCCCTGTGCTGCAATCTCACCCTATATGGTGTAAGTATGCAGCAGACCGCAGCGAACATGTCATTATCCCGATCATGCCGTCCTAGCTATTGCTGGGATTGCCTGATGGCTGTCTAATGTTTTAAGAACATTATTATTATTAGCATACTATTTTTCTTATTATTTTTCTTCTCGTTTTAGATAATGAGATGGATATTGGTTGGTGAGAGCCATCGGTGCGGACTCGCAATAACGGGCCGCACTGTATGCATGTTCTCATATATCGACATACATACGTAATTTACTGTTTTGAAAACTTGTGATATATATATATATATATATATATATATATATATATATATATATATATATATATATATATATATATATATATATATATATATATATATATATATATATATATATATATATATATATATATATATATATATATATATATATATATATATATATTATATGTCTATTTTATAATAACTTAATTGTGGTATGTTGGAGCTTGGGCATTCTCGGCGGAAAATTAATTATCCTTCACCCAAGAGAACGCCCATGCGAGCTATTGTTTTAGCTAAATCAGGGTATTAAAACAAAGAAAAAGAGCACACACTGCAGCATGAAACAAAAAAGAGAAGGCCCGGGAAAATAAATACTGGGTCAAAAATAAAAAAATAAAATGTGCCGCCCTCCCCAAACTCTTTCGCATGCGTATGTGCCCTCTCTGATAATCTACGTGTCTCTCGCGTCACTACCCCTCTCGGCTATGCACCTGCCTGAGAAGTCTATAATTCTCGCCTAGTGTGTGCCCTGTACTTTCAATCCACGATGGTGGTATCATTCATCACAGGTGCCAAACTAGGAGGGGGTGGTGTAGCGCAGATTGACCGGCAAGTCTGGGTATGGAATGGCTGGGCTGGGTACGTTCCGAGCACGCCCCCTGGGTAGGATGATGTGCGTGTATAGAGTCGATTACGAGAAGGTCGTAAAATGCCTAAGTCTGTGAGATCACGTAGTGCGCATGCGCGAGCATCAGAGATTGCTTAGCAATGCGCGCTAGCGTTGGGCAGAAAAAGCATCCCAAACATTACCGAGTTGGTACATGTAATCCTTTTAGATTGCATCTTTCTCGCTGTTCTTGGTCATGTTCAGGGCTTGAATGAAGCGAGGATTCAAAAACTCTTTACCGTTTTTAAATCAGTTAAGAATTGTCTGAGTTATGGCTAAATACGCCCACTTATTCGATTTTCAAAATATTGAACCCCATAGGCTTAGCGCATGTATGCTCTCAGTACATGGGTACTATAGTATGTCACGTGACCCGCTTCCATCCCTCTGGAGCGTGCTTGATGATTGCCTGTGGCATTCCATCTCTGTCACAGGCAGTATGTAAGGCGTCGAAAAATCAGTATCGTGAGCACTCAGTGGGTGGTGAGATGCCTGGTCTGTGAGGACGAATGCAAGGGACTGCATTCCGTACCGCAGATATCAAACGTCTGCTGCGGATCCTTTAGGTTTTCAGACTCGTTCTCTTTGGGGCACAAGCCACTACATCCGCAACCGCAGTTTTTTAAATCTCCCAGGAAGATATCACCCGGGGGTAACAACCAAAGTAAAGTCAGGTAGCCCAAGCACTTCTTCCACATTGGACCTTTCGAGTGGATGGGCATTTTGGCCCCGATGTAGCTTGTCGTTCAGTATGTGGGGCGAGTGATGTACTCGGTGATGACTTGGCAGATCTGCCATGGTGGCAATTAATCCACACATCATGTGTTAGCCTATTGACATTTCGACTTGAGTTATGGGAACATTGCTTGATGTATCGTGTGAGCTATTCGATGCATCTCATCATGTGGATCGCCAGAATGCATCCGCATTAACTAATAATCTTCCATAGCCCGTCATGAACTGTAGGGCATCTTTCAACTTCCGCTCTAGTATGGAACTTTTCAGACTGCTCAGATAAATCAATAACTTTTCGTGTGAATGGACTATCTACTAGTAATCTTCCTCCGTGAAGGATCGTCTTCACTTTTCCTGAGAATGAGCCATATCAGTAGTATGACTGCAGTATTTTCCTAAGAGCTGACTTCCGCATCGTGCCATCTCGCGTTCCAAACTGTGTTACGCTTTCAACTATCGTGAATATGAGACTTCTTCCATACCGATGACTTATAGGTACTCTGTCTTATTTTATTATTATTGTATTACTTTTATATAACAGGTACTGATGACTAATAGGTACCGTCCGGTCACCTGAGACCACATTTTTATAGTTTCTTATTATTAGGTATATATTATCCACATTTTCCGTGCCTGAAAGGTGCAAGGTCGAGTGACATTTTAATTTACTGTATTTTTCTCAAGTTAGTGATATGGCAGCAGCCAACCACATTAAATTGTTTTATTTATTATAAAAAAAACTCTTGGACCTCAGTATCACTAGGCTACAGAATACAGCAACAACACCCAGATCACCCTGTTCCCCGCACAGCATCAATTTTTCACTGAGGTCGCTCTTCATGTTCTCATTGCACGAACATGGCATGCGGCCAACTAAACCTGGACTGTTCTAGCTCAATAGGATAAGTTTATATTAGGGACGGTTATGCGGTAGGAGACATTTTGTGTTAGTCTCTTTTCCGGAGTAGCGGATATGTAAAAATGCGCTCTGGGAAGATTGTACAAATTGGCCATTTTCCTTAATGCCTCCATAATGAGTGATCGTCTCAGTCTACGCTCCACCAGCCTATGGGCTCATTAAATTGTCTGGACCTCCTTCCATCACGTTATTTAGAGTTAGCTCTGGAACTATTGGGGTAACTATTGGGGTTCCAGTGTCGCTAGAAATAAAGTGGCGCTCACAGCATACATCCCCTGCCTATCCTCGGATACTGGTTAGTCAGAAAAAGCGCGCCAAAGAAAGAAGCACTGCTAAAATAAATATATAATTAATTACTGGCCTGCAGTGCATCTCTGGGCGATTTTACATAATCCTAACGACAGGTAAATCTTAGTTCCCTGGATGCGGATCAATATGGATCCGTGCCCAACACGCCGGTGACGGAAAGGAGTCAGCTCTCCATCTAACTCGACCAGTGACTGGGTGCGGTCTTGGAACACACCATGCCCTCCATGGGAGGTCACTATAGTTGGATAGCTGCATCTTTGTCCCCACCTTAAAATCTTGAATGTGCTTTCTAAACGGGTATGTACCGTATTTGTCCTTGTGCTGTTATATGTGATCATGACCTGATGGTAACAGGCTCGTTATATGATTCTGGAACTCTCATCTCATGATAAGTACGCACACGTCTGCTGAGGGGGATGTTCCGTGTGGTAACCTCACGGTTGCTGAACGTTCTCGCCCGTCAGACGTATGTATATTAAAAGATAGGTAGCTTACATTGCCAATTGCCGCGAAAACGAGATTTGGACCAAATAACTAAAAAGATAGGGTTGGAATTAGCAGAAGGTCCGCATAAATAAAGCGGCAACTACTAACACAGAATCTTGGAAATTGCATAGGATGGTGGTGTTGAATTCTGCGGAAATCATCCACCCATCCTCAGGTAAAACAGCGTGTGTCACAAGAAAACATATAGCTTCACTAGGTTGACTTGTTTAGATAATTTAGGTTTAATAGGAGAGTGACCCTTTTTGCCATCTCTCTTCCTGCGCTTCGACATTGTAGGCATTTTCCTGCGACGGAGGCCCGCACGAGGCACTTTCGTCTCGCAACAAAATAACGTGCCATAGGCATTAATATGGTTTATATTAAACTAGCTAAGTAGCAGTGCTAGGATCCTCCTTTACGGGGATACCTCACGGATCTCATTCCATGAGGTAGCTCTGGCGAGGACCACGATTATGAGTCGTCAACCCCGCCCCATGTACTAGACACTCAGGTGGAAGCAAACGAGTACGATTGTTTGACTGCACCACTTTAATTATTGTATGTATCTTTAACTTAATTTCCCGGCCGTAAAATGGAGCCGTGGAATCGTCACACCGGTGACACAAACAGCGTGGACGAGACGGTGTGGTTCAACTTTGGCGGCATTGGTCGCATGGCCCCACTGGAATGTGAATGTTCCACCGGCTCTCAAAGTCGGTTTCTGTACGACCCGGCAATGCGCAACCCCACTGGCTCCGCAACCCCGAGATCCGCTGCTAACCAGTTCTTCCGCCCCGCTGTGCCACGCACCTGCAGTGCCGCGGAATGGGTACGTCCGGCAGACCAGCGCTCACGCCCCGGAGGCTACATGATGATGGTGTTGGTTTTAGTGTTTGATGATGATGATGGTCGTGGTGATGGTGTTGGTGGTTGTTGTTGTGGTGGTGGTGGTGGTGACGGCGGCAGCGGCGGTGGCGATGGCGGCGGCGGTGGTGGTGGTGGCGCTGGTGGTGGTGGCGGTGATGATTGAGGTGATAAGACGACTATGATGAGTGATGTGAGGCTTTTATTGACATAGAACAAAAGGTGGGGTCTGACACGATATAATAATAAACATAGATTAGAAATAATAATAAACATAAGATTAAATATGTGTGCGTGCCTGCGTGCGTGCGTGCGTGCGTGCGTGCGTGCGTGCGTGCGTGCGTGCGTGGGTGCGTGCGTGCGTGCGTGCGTGCGTGCGCGCGCGCGTGCGTGCGTGCGTGCGTGCGTGCGTGCGTGCGTGCGTGCGTGCGTGCGTGCGTGCGTGCGTGGATACATGTGTATTTGAAATTTTGGCGCTCGGGAGGTGGTGGTCAGGATAGTTCACTTTTCATAACATTCACTCCTTGCGTTTGAAGAGTTCAAAAGCCAAGCCTATCAGGTGCATACATGTTGTGCGTCGAACGCCAGAGGGGGTGCTGGAAAGTCTCGACTAATAGCGACTCTTTAGAAGTATTATTGAAACGTGTCTCACCATACATACTGGAATGTGTTTCACCAGTGAAATCCATACCACTCGCTTCGGTATTGGAACATTACCCTGTAGTAACGTGAATGACAATTTTATGACTGAAATAAATTAATTAGTTTTGTCGAATGTGTCTATCTGGGTAGATTCCCTTTTTCTCGGACTAAGCGTTTTTCCCCGATTTTGCTTTATAGCACTTAACATTACATAGTTAAATAACTATTCGTATTAAGTATTAGAACCAGCAGTACGAGACATAGAAGAGAGAATCAGCCATATCGGAAGTTTGGAATCATATAAGGACAAATAAATAGTGGTCATTGAAATAGGAGTTCCGATATATGGCTATATAGGAAGCAAGTGCCATCAAACCCATGTGGATGCGTTACACTGAGCGACAATCCAACGGAATCCAATCGCGGCGACAAAACAAGCAAAAGATCTAGTGCAATATTACTTTTTGCGAATTCTGAAACGTACTTCTCAGACGTACGTAGCACATACACTCATATTAGGGCTGACTAGAGAGGGTTGAAGTTTCAGGTCAAAAGGTCAAATATCTATGTCACGGGGTCACTAGGTCCATACCGAAGTACACATTTTTTACTATATCTCGGGGACGCAAGAAGGTATATGAATCACCAAATTGGGCATACCCATTCAAAATGTCACTGGATAGAAATCCTTTGAGTTTCCGGTCAAACGATCAAATATCTAGGTCACGGGTAAACTTAAACACCCCAAAGGGTTTCGGGTGTGTCCAGGGAATTCACCGAGCAGTGACGCTGTAACTCCTATACAAAGGAACAAATTACGAAACACAATATCAATACTAGGTCCCTCCGAAATACGCCTTGTGGCCCATGCAAAAAGTAGAACCATCAAATTTGGCACATCCATTCGTATTGTCGAAAGCTAGAATTAATTGGGTTTCCATCTTGAATGGTTAAATATCTATGTCAATAAGTATATTCTGGAATAAATATTTTGGCCAGAGCCCATAAGATGGTAGAAATAGAAAATATGACACATCCCGTTACATTGGCTCGTTTAGATGTAGTTGCGGATTCAAATGGTCAAATATATAGGTTCATACCGAAATACATAGTTTTATCGATCACTCGAAAATTAAAAAATAGATCGATGACCGATTTTTTCGCGTACGTTATCGCGTACATGGAGATGCAGTGGTACCTACTCACGCACACGAGCATGCACGCACGTACTCACGCCGTATATATTGCTGTTGAATTAAATTAGTAACTGTACTTATTGTTTCAAGAACAGCCAGTTTATGCCAGAGTTCGGAGGCAACAATGAAATTCGTTATAATGACGCGTCCTCGGAAAGACAAGACCGTTGACAAAGGTAGACAAGTAACAAGTTTGTTATTTAATTCATTTTCCATATTCTCCAAGTTCTGACTTGAGTAATGCTAGAATTTTCGATGTACGCACCAAACATTTTTAAATCAAGATTATTTTATTTTATGCCTACCTTGATTTGGGTGTTACTCTTTAGTCCTTGAAATTTAAGTGTTGCACTTTCATGACCACGCATAATGGAACTGTTTAAATAACGGCATTTTGAAACTAATTTGACTGGATTCTTTTGTTGCCTTACAAATATTACACACGTCATAAAGAATTTGTCGTTTCGAGACTGTACGGGTTAAAATGTTAACTTTATCTGCACGTCCTGAAAGCGTTTGAATATAATTGATGGATCTATTTCTGGTTATGCTCCGCCCGTTTTTAACTAAGCTCCGCCCACATATGTTTGTTGGCATCGATTTATGTACTTTGAACAATGACTTCCCAGAATCAGAATATCAAGCCAATTATACAGGTAAGCTGTTGAATATGTTGAAACTAACTGGACCTGAGTCTGTTGCTGCACATGGCAACAGCAACTCCAGTCAAATTAGTTTCAAAATATTCAACATAGTTTTTATTCAATTGTAAATCCATCACAAAGACATACAATCTGTACACTCATGACGGCATTATCGATGTTCGTGACGGAGCTAAAGCCTATGTGTCATTATGATTGTGACGTCAGCTAACTATTGACTTAATTGATTACGACGTCGGTTACTTGAGCAACAAGTCGGATTCTTCAATTTGGTGGTTACATGTGCTTTCATGTGAAGAAGGAAATACATTACGCAATAAGATCCTGATCAATATTGACAATTTAACCCCTCCCGTGTCTATATAGGCTACCAATTAAATATTTTTATGGTCAATATTTTTCAAGATGTTTTAGTTTTAGAAGACTATTTTTTGTAAATTTACCTATGAATTTTTTTGCCGGCTTGACCACTAAGGTGGTAATAGTAAAGAAAATTAAAGTTTTTACTTAGCCAGTCTCTATCTGCATGCCGAGAGAAGAGTATTTTTTTTAATTTACCACTAGAATGACTGGATCGGTTAAGCGATGACTTAGCGCGAGGAAATCACGAATGAATCGCTAAATAACCTATTTTTTCATGAATTATTAATCATATTCTTCATCCGAAAACCCACTTTTTAGGCGTCAAAATTGTGAGTGATTTATGGATATTGATCATAGCATCTCTCGTAGTGTAAAAAGTGTGATAATGAGTCTAATAGATCCTATTTTTCGGGAGATTGTGATAATACTTAGTGAAGTCGATCACAAGCTTTCTTGTGTTATAATTTGAGCCAAATTGGACCAGCTGTTTCCAAGATATCCATAGATACAGAATTTGATATTAGCTGGATCTGCGCTTATTTTATCCTTTTATCACGGCCAAAGTATGGTAATTTCTTGTATTGTATTAAGATTTGTGCCAAATCGGATCAACAGTTTTAAAGATATATCTCCGGACACACACACGCGTACGAGAACGCGCAGACTAACTGACTGCCTAACCGACTGACCGATCGACCGACCAACAGACCGACCGACAGACTGACTAGCGAACTAAGTAACTAACCGGCCAACATGGCAGTTCACCATCCCCCACCTCCACCTGTCCACCCGCCCGTCTGAACACATGCTCACTCACTAGCCAAACATCCCACCAACTAACCTACTAAGCAACCAACCAACTAACCCAGCAAACAACGAATGAACGAACGAACTAAAGGACATTGGGGATTATTAAGCCACTACCGGCAGCAAAATATCTGATAGGTCATCTCCTTTCTTCAGCCTAATTCCTTTCCATATGTTTCATTTTATTTACAACAGCAGGTGATAAGAAGCTTATTTCAAGATGAAATTGCGTTTTCTCTAATATCGTATTGATTTAACAAATAAAAATGGCCTGGCCTTAGACTTGTGTGCATTATTTACGAGAACATCATTACCTCGCAGATAATACCCGTATTGTGTATCCCTGTGGAAGCGCAGGCGCCATTAATATTACAGCTAACCCTTTAATGGCTTGACTTTGTCAGGAGAATCAAAATATTTGCCCAGTGAATATCCATTTGCAGGCCAAGGAAAGACTATTTAGAAAATTTACCAATGTAGTAACTGTTATCGTGCCAGTCATTCCAGTGGTAAGTTTTCAAAAATAGCTTTCTCTTAGCAGGCAAATGAACATTCCTCTAGACCACTGCAAAGGACGGTTTTGTCAGCTTCATTGTGAGAGTGGTTACGTGTAAATAAGGGACACTGCTTTAAGGGCCAAATGATGATGCTGTCTTTGTGCGGCGCCATTATTTGCCCCAGACAGCTAAATACTATGAGTTGTATTACCCGACCACCTGTATTAAGGGACCACCCGTATTGAGGGACCACCTTATTAAGGGACCACCTGTCGTTACTGATCACATTCGCGTCGCATATATACGGTGTCCGTTAGAGACAGGTATAGGTTCGACTGGATTTCATAACGAGAATCTCTTTATGAATGAATCCAAAACAGAGTTCACCCACATATTTACAAATTTACCTATCTACAAAGCATGAAACTAAAGAAAATGACGATCCACTCAGTGGCGGCGAACCATGGCGGAAAAGTAAAATCCTGGGCTCACTGCTTTGCAGTACTGTTGACATTGCTGCACGCTGCGTCATGGGGAACATCGCTTTCCAGTCCTTCTGAAAGCCATGGATTCGTAGATCAAAGATGCTTTGGTAAAAAGACTACGTTTATACAATGCAACCTGCGTATCCTTGATGATGTATAACTGTAACAGCTGGGCAGCGCCAAAGGCAGCTCTAGACAAACTTGACGCCGGCCACCGCAAACACCTACACACCATCACAGGACACCGATGGCCAGAGAGCATAATTTCCAATGATGCACTATACAAGATGTGTAATACGCCGCCGCTGTCTGTAAAGGTCGCCCAGCAAAGATGGTCCATATTTGGCCATGTACTAAGGATGCCAGAAGACACACCAGCACAGAGAGCCATGGAATTCGCCCTACTCGGAGCCAGCAAATAGAGAGCCAGGAGATGACGTCATTGCATAAATCTGATAAGCGTGCTGCGAGGTGACCTCAAGAAAACAGGATTAGGTACACTCAAGTATGGACCTGGGGAAGCTAAGGATGTTGGCTGAGGACAAGACACAGTGGGCAAAAGCGAAGAACAACTGATTGCAGCTGTAGGATGTTTCTACTACTACTACAGCCGCAGAATACAGTAATCGTACATACATACAATAATCGTTACAAGAACGAAAAATCACAATACAGCTGCTGTATACCGTATATGTCTCAATGTTGTCTTTATTGGTCTGGTGATGTGGGTCGGGATAGATACGCATGTATGCTAAGATCGACATCAATCTCTATATTCTTCAGGAGACGGATCCATTTCTATCTACGACCTTCCGATTTATAGCCAAGCTCCGCCTACTTTGCACGAATAATTAACCGATTTTAACACTTTGACCACTCAATTTCCAGAATCCAAATTTTAATGTAACTATACAAGTAAGCTGTTGAAACTAATTTAACTGGAAGATGTTGCTGCCATACAGCAACATCTTCCAGTTAAATTACTTTCAAAATATTCAACATAATATGTATTAAATTGCCAAAAAACAAACCGATACAATTCACAGACTTTCATGACGGAGGATTCCACTGAATTGACGGACCTGCGTCATTTTGCTTGTGACGTCAGCTAACAAGTGACGTATTTCGACCATGATGCCAGATACTTGAGTAACAGATTATGTCCATTGTAATTAAATTCGGAGTCAGTCGTGTCCTCCCGGGGATATCCCGTGGGCAGAAGCCGGACCTTCTCATGACAACAGTTAGACCTTTTCTTGCCCTACCCACCCCACCCCCACCCCCACTCCAACCACCCACCAACTCCCCCCCCCTCGGCAGGACCCCAACCCACCCACCACCCACCCTACCCCATCCGCGTGGACCTTTTTGGCCGCCTTTCTCGTTAAAGTACATAAATGAGGTAGTCTGCGATGCAGACCCAGAACGTATACAGATCAGTGAAGACACCCCATACATCACAGACGAGCAATAAATTCCCCTATTACAACTGAAGAAATTGCCAAATCTACCAAGCAATTAAAAACATGTAAAGCCGCTGGGTCAGATGGAATAGTAAATGAATATATTATATCTACAGAACAAATTATGTTAAACAATTACAAATTCTGTTCAATACAATTCTAGATTCCGCAGTAATTCCAGACGCCTGGACAGAAGGTATCATTATCCCGATATACAAACGAAAAGGTAACCCAAATGAACCAAAGAACTACCGGCCAATTACATTACTCAGCTGTTTGGGAAAACTCTTCGCGTCCATACTTACTAGCTGAATAAACAAAGCCCTTGAAAGCGCCAACAAATTATGCGAAAACCAGGCAGGATTTAGAAACGGCTATTCCACTACTGATCACATTTTTACGCCATATACCATGATAGAAATAATCAAAAGAATGAAGAAAAGACTATTTTGCTGTTTTGTAGACTTTGAAAAGGCTCTCGACTCGGTGTGGCGCGATGGTCTCTGGTTCAAACTCAGGCAACATAACATTACAGGTAAAATCTTTAATGTTATTAAAAAGCATGTACAATAACATAAAGTCGGCAGTTAAATTCAATAATGCGCAATCACAACCATTTACCTGTATAAAAGGAGTCCGACATGGAGAGAATCTTTCACCTATATTATTCGCAATTTACCGTAATGATCTAGAGCACTTCCTTCAGAACCGACAATGTAAGCAGATTGAGCTGCGAAATGAGGAAGAAGATTTAAACATCTTACTCACTTTATTAGTCCTGCTGTATGCTGGTGACACGGCTATGTTAGCAAATAACAAATCCTTTAGATTTACAGGAAAACCTATACGCTTTTGACGAATACTGCGATATATGGAAACTTAAGATTAATATAGACAAAACAAACGTCATGGTTTTTGGTAGCACAAAAAGATACTATAGCAAATTAAATTTCTATTTAAAGACGAAAGCGCTAGAAATAGTGGGTAGCTCCAAATATCTCGGGATACACTTTTCTTATAATAGTCGTCTCCTATTAGCTGAAAAGAACATATCAGAACAGGCTCGCAAAGCCACCTTCGCACTGCATTGTCACGCCAGAGAATTGGACTTACCAATTGACTGCTTGCTACGTTAAATAGTACCATCAAATGATCGAGTCGATTCTATTAATAATAATGATAATGTATAATTGTTACTCTGTTTACTATAAAATGTACTCCCCATATGTCATGACCTGGGTGTAATAAAATTCAGTTCAGTATTATATGTATATAAGAATAACGAAAGGCCTTGAAGACCAATATATCCAAACATGGCAAACACAGATGAGCGACTCCTGGAAGGGGATAAATATATAACTGTTTTAAGCCAAATTGGGAACGGAAAGACTATCTTATAAAGCTAAATGATCGCAACAGAATTTTATTTACAAGGTTTAGGACAAGTAATCATCGACTTCCGATAGAAAAGGGACGAAGGGAAAGAATCGCCAGAGAAGAAAGAATTTGTCCTCTTTGCAATCATAACGAAATGGGAGACGGATTTCATTACATATTTATTTGCGAATTTTTTAAAGGTAAACGACTAGAAATCCTACCTAAATATTAATGTAATAGACCAAACGTCTTTAAATTTTTTTAACTATTCTCAACCAAGAACAAAAATCTGCTAATAATGACTATGCCACATGATTGGCATAATTAATAAACAATTCCGACGTTGACGAACCTATACGTAGTACCGACACCATATCACGCATACAAATAAGTACCCAAATACAAGAGAACACAAATCAAGACGACGACGACGACGTGGCTTGTTAAATATAATCATTAGCCTTCTTAATGTATAAATGTGTGATCAAAAATCAAAATCTGTGCACATCGAGTGTCCGTTTACGGACCGGCGGGGACTATTGTTGAGAAATCTACCACTGGAATGTCTGACTCGGACATGGAGCCAGTCATTTATGTGATAGATTTTTGGCGATCGTCTTCTCCTCACCAACAAATGGACACTCCTCGATACCACTGCAGAGGTCGGTTACGACCAGCCTCGTCATAAAAGGGTTAATTAGTGCCATTGTCAATGCGGATGAATGTGATGATACTGCTAATATAAATGACAATGATGCAATTGATGAATTATGGCCAAAATGATGTTAATTACACCCCAATGTCTAACCGCCATAACGTGTAAATCCTGTAAAATCATTGTTCCCCATATGTCACTGAAAACTGAAAACTAAACATTAAAAGACTAGATGATTAGACATTTCCAACTGATATTTTGAGGGGAATACGAATTCTTCACCACCCGCAAAACATCACACCACACACCCACCCACCCACCCACCCACCCACCCACCCACCCACCCACCCACCCACCCACCCACCCCAGCCACAACCCCTCAAACCCTCCCCCCTCAACCCCCTAACCCCATCAACTCACACACCCCACACACCCCACCCCAGCCCACTGCTACTACTACTACTTCCACTACTACTACTTACTACTACTACTACTACTACTACTACTACTACTACTACTACTACTACTACTACTACTACTACTTCTACTACTACTACTACCACCACCACCACTACTACTACTACTACTACTACTACTACTACTGTCTAATCAATAACGTTGCTACACAATGTTTTCATCAATAATGCCACAATTAATGTCTATGAAACGTTTATTAAAATTGGTTAACTTTAAAATTGATTATACAAATATTGTGCAATAATGTTTATATTAATAATGTGTAATGTGTTTATATTGTCTTTGTCGATAATGCTGCCACCGATGTTGATAACAAGAATGTCTACACCAATAATGTCCATATTATAGCACTGATGCTAACAATAAGCTTGGTATGAATAATAATAATAATAATAATAATAATAATAATAATAATAATAATAATAATAATAATAATAATAATAATAATAATAATAATAATAATAATAATAAGAGGAAGAAGAAGAAGAAGAAGAAGAAGAAGAAGAAGAAGAAGAAGAAGGTATTGTATTAATGATAATAATAATAATTTATAATAATAATAATAATAATAATAATAATAATAATAATAATATCTTTTAATCGTAAATCTCACTCAGACCTGTAAAAATAAACTATTATGTTGTAATCCTCATATGTCACATTGTGACCTGGGAGTACTTCAATAAACTTGAAACTTGTTATACTGTTTTCGCTCGTGTTCAGTTTCATCATTTAGAAAGGATAGAACCTTTCCCCGTCTCCTCAGATTCGGAGATGGTTTATCGGTTTCCCATCCCTGCACTTGATTATGTGTGGTCTACCCAAAAGAAGGGCGTATGCAGCAGGGCCTCGGATGTCACAGTATGTGGATATAACCCCTAGGAGTGCGGCCGGCCCCACGGGAACCAAGTCACTCAGTTGACTCACTACGTTGTCGATCCAAATTGCTTGTAGCCGAAGTATCCCCGCCACCTTATGTCCCGAGACCTCCGGGCAGCTGGCTGGTGGTGCACGGAGCGGACGAGTCGTCGTTGGACAATGGCGTGGTGACGCGCGTGGAGGCGACGTGGGGTGGCGCGCAACGCAGCCGCCTGAGAAGATGTTCCAGGGAGGCATGATTTACATTAATGCAAATAATAAATAATTTAGTTTCAATATATACACCACATTCTTTGGAGTGGCAGACGTCGGCTGGTTCATGTCTCTACTAATAAATGGTCTGGTCACGTATCTTAAATGTGTGAAATACACAATGCTGATATCCATTGACATAGCAGCGCCAATATATTACGGAAAATTGTGGTATCTGTGTTGTTTGCATGCCCAAAGTGTGAGCAAATCTATTACAGTCACCTTCTATTACGCTAACATCCTTTATACGTCTTGCCATGGTCAAACTGGATCAACGCCATATATACTCAGGGCCAGATTACAATAGGGGTAAACGGAGTCATTTCACTACGACCGCAGATCTTGACCAACCCTATCCCAATTTCTTCAATCTAAAGAGAATTTGTCTGTATAATGTTCAGTGGAATTTCTCTCTTTATAAACAAAAATATATGTCTGGACATTGTTTCCGGAGACCTAATTTCAGAGTTAAATATTGTCATTCAGATGCTTGTTTATTCATTATATTTTTTACCCATTTAATTTTATTTTTTGTTCACTGAATATTTTGAGCCGGTCCGGACGCGAGTGAACAAGTAATGAAGCAAATTCCACAAAGAATAAAATAATTTAACAGTTAAGTGATGGTCTATATTTAGTTCTGGTTTAGCTAACACCATTGATACATTTGAATTGGCTCGACAAAGAAATCCAGAAGCTTTGACGTGTTTTAATCATATAGTGTTGCCAATGGACCTTTCCAGTTTTAGCTATGCCCCACCCATCTGTAGTTAAGCTCCACCCACACTTCGCCGTGTTGGGATTGATCGATCCTCTAATGTCCTAACCATCAATTTCCTGAAAATTATACATGTAATCTGGTGAATATTTTGTAACCAATTTGACTGGGTGCTGTTGCTGCCTATGGCAGCAACAGCGCCCAGTCAAATTAGTTTCAAAATATTCAACAGACTATTTATTAAATAGTAAAGACATACAATTCGTACAGCGACGTATAGTCCGTCTTCAAGTATGCGTTCGTGACGTACTTATCCACGTCATTCATGGCGTCATAATGACACCAATCATTATGATGTCATTCTACACGCCACGTAGTTGATTGTGACGTCATGTGATGGATGGATAAACTGAAAAGGTGAATTGCTATACCATCTTTGTGTTGCATATAGTTAACGGAACGCATTTACATCGCATGCGTTAACACAGTCTGATACATATTCATCAATACCCTCGAATGATTCCCTAAACCGGCCAGTTCCAATTTTGTAGCTGGTTTTTTAAAAGTACATGTTACCCATATGGGTAAAATGTCGCAGATATATAAGGCACAGTATACCAATAACTACAGCCACATCCAGAAGCGGAATATATCAATTGCTGGATATTCCATATTAGCGGGAAATAATATCTCTAAACACAGCGGGCAAGTCTGACATCCTTCCAAATGTCAGATTTCATGATCGCGATGACGAACGCGAACATGTAGATCTAAGACAACTAAACAGAGGACATTTATAAAGCCATAAATCAATTCTGTCCTGTATCGGTATGTCACACAGAGTTGTTCTTGACATAACCGTTGTGTCTAGCGAACTGCTTCTGCGTAGTCACACAAACGTTTTACACCTAAATCCTGGCATGATTCCGCAGACATTTAGCTTCGTAATGATGCCAAATGTCTGAACATATTTTTTTTTTAGAAGTTACTATTGTCTTGGGATATTGCAAATTCCTTTGTCGATTGCCCACATTTCTGGTGGGAAAACCATCCAATGAATGAGTCGGTGTAGGGTGTGTTTCCAGGACAGCAGGCATCTCCCACAACTCTATTTAAATCTTGTGTTCATTGCCGCGGATGATTGTCATTGAGGAAAACGCGATTCTTTCATACCAGTTGAATATACGTTTTGCAAAGGCATATATGCGAACCATTTAATAACATGAATAGTTTGGATCACTTACATAGAAAAACGATAGAATACGATGATGGTATACATATAAAATTCTGCATAGCCTGACACATTGGCCCATAATTCAATTGGTAGCCACAATCTGGCGCGTGTCTCGACGTCAATACTAGCAGACACATTATGTTCTAGCTCTGTTGATTGACAAAGTGACACATCAAATGATATTGCCAAGTCGCCTTTATTACTTCTATCCACACGATACCGTGTCCTAGTTTCTCTATACTCAATAAACCCCTGACAAACCTCAAGCGCTGATTCATGCTGAAGTTGACGTTATTTCCTGGCGATTGTGAATCGAAAGGTGGAATTGAAGCGGCAATATCTGAGACCATTATGAAATATTAAGCACAGACTATGCTTGAACCGCCTTCTTAGATTGTATCAGAATTCATGAATCCATTTCCTCAGTCAATCATATGACGTCATAATCAACTAAGTGACTTTTAAGATGACTCGATTTAGTCCGTCTTAAATGCATAATAGTCCATCTGGTTGTATGAATTGTATGTCTTTACTATTTAATAAACATGCCGTTGAATATTTTGAAACTAATTTGACTGGGCGCTATTGCTGCCATTGACAGCAACAGCACCCGGTGGAATTAGTTTCAAAACATGCAACAGCTCGGATTTAACTATTCTCATGTCGGTATGAGCGGCAATGGCATTGCCATCGTCGTTATCGTCGTCATCGTCATCGACGACGCTGGCGGTGACATCGATATCGGAATCGGCATCGACATCGTTGGCATCCTCAGACACTCACCCCACCACCACCACCACGTGGACGAGCAGTTCAGTAGTTACAAGTCTGAACACGGCCTTAATCCTTAATGACCAGATTGGATCTGGATATTTTCTTATTGAATGTCCATTTTGCAGGCCAAGAGAAGGCTATTTTTTAAAATTTACAACAGGAATAACTGGCTCGATTGCTGAGCCAGTCATTCCAGTGGCAAATTTTTAAAGAATAGTCTTCTCTTGGTCTGTAAATGGACATTCCTCAGGACCACTGCAGAAGCCGGTATTGCAGGCTTTCACCCTAAAAGGATTAAAACAGCAAAGGTTCTACATCAGTAATCTCAGGTATAGTCAGAGGCATGTGTAGAAATTAGTGTCTTCAAGATAAAATGCACCTGTCAAAATAATACACGTTCCACTAGCTATGCCTATGGCAACGCAACTGCCTCCAATGATCAATATAGGGTGCTGAAAGGCAAAGACAAAAGAACCGAGATATCTGGTCAAATGAGCAAGCCAGGTGGTTAAAGTGCACAGACGAATGATCAACGGGCTGAAATGGCAGGTTAAAACACTAACTTAGATGCAAGACATATAGACGAAACACGAGGGAGATCGTCGAAGGAACACTAAGGACCAAACTCAACTTCAAGATCTGCCATCTTCTGAGGACACGTTGCTTTACCTGCATTGGCTGTGTAATCGTATGTGTTTTGTAGCCAATTCTGTATGGACACATGGCCACATACGTTTGCTAACCACATTCTGTTATTGCCAGGAAGCCATCTCACTATTTGGTCACCTAGTGTCTATATCACTTATTAGAAATCTAGCAGCACAAAGAGGCTTAAATAGGAATGATATATTTCAAGGCTGTTCGCAATTTATTTAACAAATTTTTATTGAAACTGAATACAAGATCGGTGAACACATGCATTATTGTGAACTGAACGAGAAAATATTGATATAACTATATATTATTATTATTATTATTATTATTATTATTATTATTATTATTATTATTATTATTATAATTATTATTATTATTGTTATTATTATTATTATTATTATTATTATTATTATTCAAGCACCACTCAAACCACCACAGAGCGATACAGAGGAACATAGCCGGCAAGCTGCTGAATATATCTAGAACAACTTGACTGACAAAAACTGCTGGCCCACACAACACCGACCTACAGCCAAATTATTATGAAAATATCCAGCAGGGATTTCCTTAATATTCATGTTCCATTCGTTTCCTGTAGACGATGATATTATTGTTTGCTTAGACATGAAGCTCTACATCACAACAACGATTGCATGAGATAATGTGCGGGAATTCATATGAAACCTGTCTAAGCAATCAATTTCCTGAAAATGTTAACTAGAAACTAAAGTGCAATCGTGTGAGGAATTCCATTCGAAATACATGTTGCGGGAAATGTTTTCACAGCAGAGGATCTGCAAGTTTTGTGCTTTGAATGGAGCGATATTAGATTATGTTTAACAATACATTGTATATTGACTTTGATCACATACAGGTTATTAAACTATCTTAATATGTTATCCAAAGAAAGTGAAACTGTTTTCAAAATATTCAGCATATCTTCTATTTGTTTTACACACCCGGAGAAGTGTAAAGTAAATAAAAGATATGCTGAATATGTTAAAACAATAATTTGACTGAAAGAAGTAAACGGCTATCGCAGCAACAGCCTTCCGTTAAAAGAGTGTTTGTCATCGTATACACGTCATACCTTGTTTAGGCTGGCATTGCCTCAGGACCTGATCTGAATGGGAGAATTGTTCCAGGATTTGAAGGACATATATACAGATCGTTGCTGAACACATAGCTGAACATATAGCTTTAATGAGCAGATATATCGAAGCGAGAGAGACGTGTTCTCATTAATGTTAGATGTGCTCATGATAGGAGAGTTGGAGGTAGCCAACATCACGCACGCACGCACGCACGCACGCACGCACGCACGCACGCACGCACGCATGCACGCACGCATATGTACACGCACACGCACACGCACGTACGCACATACACACTCGTTCCTTGGCCTCTGAGTCTTGCCTTTATCTCTCTCTCTCTCTCTCTCTCTCTCTCTCTCTCTCTCTCTCTCTCTCTCTCTCTCTCTCTCTCTCCATCGCTCGCTCGCTCGCTCACGCGCGCGCACGCACGCACGCATGTGTGACTAGACGCGAAAACAAAAAATGGCATGTGTATCTAGGATACATCATTCAGTGGAATTCAAATGGAAAGAATTCTAAATCACAATGATAAAACCAAGGTTATAGTTAAGTACTTTAATTTGAATCTGAATGCAACATCAGAACAGACCAGAATTGAGGAAATCAAAAGGGACAACATTGTTAAAAGCATTCATGTGTAGTCAACCAACCACACAATCCGAGACAGGAATCCAATATGAGATGGAAGCAGAATATGAATCTTTTCGAATACCTTTGGACTGAATGAAGTTGTTGTTTTAGATATCCACTTGTTTCAGTCAAGTTGTTCTAACAATTTCCACCAGAAGTATCCATCTAAACTGGAGAAAATATCACCTCTCATGTTTATAGAATTGATTTGGTTAAATTTACCACATGGTTGCAGACATTAGTGTTGAGTGAATCTTTTCTAGATATCATCGACTAACCACTTACAAAAGTTTTTAGACGTCATCAGGTGTCACGTGCACTCACTTCTCCAGGACTAACTAGCGGTCGCTGGCTATCTCGCGCAGGTCATTTCTTGTGGACGCACATGACAACATTGATCGGTACACCGCCGGTAT
>CM067359.1:131743853-131767159 GCA_034401795.1 Chaetoderma sp. LZ-2023a | reverse complement strand
ATAGAAACAGGCTAAATCAGATAATTAGGACAGCAAAAATACATTATTTTCATAATAAATTTGATGAACAAAAAGATAATATAAAGGAAACATGGAAACTGATTAAATCATTACTAAATAAGAAAAAAACCAATACTGAAGCATCACGGTTTATTTATAATAATAGAGTCATTAACGACAAAAAAGAAATAGCAGACAAATTTAATGAGTATTTTACTAACATTGGTCCTAATTTATCACAAAAAATTCAACCCAGCTCGAACATACATATAACGGACTTTCTAACAGGTAGTTATCAACACTCTATTTTCCTAAATCCAACAGATACTCACGAAATCTACAAAATACTAATGCAAATTAACACAGCTAAAAGTGCTGGAATCGATAATTTCAAATGGAAAATTTTTAAACACTGTGTAACAGAAATACTAACACCATTGGACCACATCTGTAATCTCTCACTTACACAGGGAGTATTTCCATCAAGATTAAAGGTTGCACGTGTGACACCCATATACAAAGCTAAAGATGTATCTGACTTTACTAATTATCGGCCAGTCTCGGTACTTCCACTTTTCTCAAAACTCTTAGAAAAGCTGTATTTTAGTAGAATTACTAAATATCTAAACAAAAACTCAATCATATATCCTTCTCAATATGGTTTCAGAGAAAAACACTCTACTATGCTTGCCATTGTGGATATGATAGAAAAATTATCAACCTCCCTTGAGAATAATGAACATACGCTAGGTGTATTCTTGGATCTTTCCAAAGCCTTCGATACAATTGATCATACAATTTTACTGCAAAAGCTTGCATACTATGGAATAAGAGGTACTGCATTGAACTGGATACAGAGTTACCTGTCAAACAGGGAACAGTGTGTACAATTCAATGGGGCTATCTCTGAATACAAAAATATAGTCTGTGGTGTTCCCCAAGGTTCAGTTCTTGGGCCCCTGCTGTTTCTCCTATATATGAATGACATACCCAAAGTCTGCAAACATCTCTCACTAATACTTTTTGCAGATGACACAAATGCTTTCTGCAGCCACAAGGATATAGAAATTCTATACAAAAATGTCAATAATGAAATGGCAAAATTAATAGACTGGTTTAAAGTAAACAAATTGTCCTTAAATGTATCAAAAACTAATTATATACTATTCACAAAATCTAAGAAACTAAAAGAAATAGCTCTCCCAAACCTCTATATCGACAACCAGATAATTCAAGAAGCACAATATGCTAAGTTTTTAGGAGTATATCTGGACAAAAATTTAACATGGGAGAAGCATATTGAAATTATTACTACCAGGGTAGCAAAAAGCATTGGCATCATTCGCAGACTGAAACCCTATCTAACACCTAATATTATTAAAACCCTGTACTGCACAATGATACTTCCTCACATCACCTACTGTAATGCTATCTGGACTAATACATCTCAAGCTAGACTAAAAAAACTAAAATCTCTGCAAAAGCAATCTATTAAACTATTTTCACAAACAGCAGGTGGCCAGGATATCTTTAAATCAGAAAAGGTCTTAAAACTTGAGGACATAGGAGGGCTCCAACTATACACAATCTTAAGGGACTTCCACAATGGCAACTTACCCTCATCCTTATCTAACATTTTTATGCTCAATACACAATTGCATCCTCACAACACAAGAACAAGAGATAACCTCCATTCAACACACCACCAAACAAAAGCAGCACAACAAAAACCCTCATACAAAGCAATTCAGTTATGGAATAATACAGACACAAACACACGCACAGCCATCATAAAGCTACAGTACTTTAAGCAGAATATCAAAAAGAAGATTATAGAAACCTACTAGACTCTGGAAAACACACACCATCATGGCATGCTATTCTTATACTTGCACCCAGTCACCAGAACAAATAATAATAATAATATTAATAATAAGAAGAATATCTGTCATAATGGTAACTACCAAACAACTAACTCTACCATCACAGCCTAAAAAATACTTTGTCATTGATAATAAGAATATGTAATATAGAATTATTAACTTAAGCAAGATAAGCACACATCCCTCTGTCATGTCTTTCCCTGTAAAAATGTAAATTGTCATACGTCTATTAACTGTTGGACTGCTGGAAGCGGACAATAACTCCAATTGGCAATGACTCTGGATTGGCTGAGTATTCTAGAAAAATTTGACTGAAAGTTGCTTGTGGCTTAGCCACCGACAACGTTTGGTCAAATTGTTTTAGAGGTACTCAGCATAGCCTGAGTTAGGCTCCATGGAAAATGTAGACTGCAGAGGCTTGGCAGCGAGACAGTTAACTATATGTATATATAGGACTATAACATGTTAACCGTATGTATTCAGTATTCTCATGTCCTATACTGTTGTTGTTATATGTTATATGTTATATGTAGGGGTCCACCGCCACATAGGCTCTGCCTTTGGTGGACTACCTGTTGTGAAACTGTAAATGTATATTCTATATCAAAATAAATAATCTTGAACTTGAACTTGAACTTGATGTCATTCTACACGTCACGTAGTTAAGTATGACGTCATATGATGGATGGATAGAGTGGAAAGGTCTATTGGTTGAATGTTTACAGGGTAAACGTTTATCTAATTGGTTGAACGCTAAGCCTTGATTATTTGGTTAAACGTTAATCCACGTGTTGGTGGCAGCCTAGCTGCATCCAACCGTTCAGCTTTTCTATACCACGCGATTTGCCGCGTGCGGCTAGGAGATTTCCATTGCAGGCGTTTATTAAGCTAGTGCCGCGCGCGAATCGTTCTATTAGTGACGTAATTTCCTGCTCTCTGGTATCACCAGGGGCCGTATGCATAAAACTTCCTTAACTTAAGTGAATTCTTTTTCTTAAACGGTTAAGAATATCCTTAGCTAAGGATGACTTTTAAGTACGTTGCATAAACTCACTTCACTACTGAAAGTTACTGATTTTAGGGCAAATTGTTCACTTATGAAAATGGAATAGGTACCTTAAAATTAAGGAACTTTATAAGCACTGATCGATTTTTCTAGCCCGTAGTTCTTTATCAGGAAACTCTGTTTGTCTTTGAGAAGGCAGCTAACTGTGCTGTAAAGTGATTATAAACAAAGTATTGAATTAAAAAGATTTTCAATTAACACATAAATTAAAACCATTGCACACGTCGCTATGGCTACTTTAATTTTCATGATGTTAATGTGAGTCCTTTACTTTTATTAAGAAATGTCGAAATATTATATTATTACAGAAGATCTAGCATATGTAGGCGTTTATGCGTGCTAATCTTGTATCTATTGAGATACACGTCTAAATAAACGTGATATGTGGTTAGCATTGAACATTCTTATACCTTGTAATCATTTATTGTTCATAACAAGCAATTTATGTAAATTCACAGACATTTGTCAGCAATGCGTTTTTCTATCCGTAACTTATGCTTTGAATTTTCAAATTAGCTCCGATGAATAAATATTTGTATTCATTTTGTGACTTTCTCCAGTGGAGATGTTACAATTACAAAGCATTACGTACCTACGATCAGGGATGTATGGATCCAAGAACGATAGTTGTTCATAAAATGGCGTCTTGGGAATCTCTGATACGCCAGATCCGCTTTTCTTTGTTTGCAGCATTCGCTTAAAGGCCTATTCCCACTTTTCCGTTTTATGCCGCGATTTTCGCCTCCATAAACGCGGCATGAATCGACTAGAAATGACGTGGCGTCCAGCGTGGCGTTTAGTGTTTCCACTATCGCGTTAGAAATGGTAGGAAATGATCGATCTTGTCAATCACGATGACCTAATCGCAGATTCTGAAATCTTACACATGTGCTAATAGCGACCTTTGGAAACTTGCAGTTTGTGCAAGATGGCAGACACGACAGATTCAGACAGTGACTCTGAGATTTTGGCTCTCTACACATATATCAAGAGACTCAGATTAAATAAAAGGCACCACAATTACTGGGTACATGATATCTTGCAAGAGAGAAAGCAATATGGCGAGTATCACCATTTAGTAAAGACATTGTTCTCATACGAAGATAAATTTTTCATCTATTTTCGTATGGTGCCTCAGCAATTTTACGATATTCTTGCATTAGTCAAGGATGAAACAACCAAGCAGGCGACTTTCTTTCGCAGACCGATTGCGCCAAAAGAGAGGCTGACAATTTGTTTGAGGTATGTATAACATTAAATTGTAGTGCATAGTAGCTTCTTTAACCCTTTATTCCGGTCTATGAAGATGCCTTTTAAAATGTCCATTTGTAGGCAAGGAAGCTACTATTTTTTAAGATTTACCACTAGAATATCTGATTAGAGAAGCGAGACAGTCATTCCTGCAGTAAATTTCCAAAAATCGTTTCCCTTTGCCTACAAATGGATATTTCCTATGAACGAAGTGTAATTTTATTGAATAAACTTAGACACGAAACGGGTAATATAGGTACAAAGTGCAGTCATATCAACCAGTATAATGAAAAGAATTCCAATTTTGTGCACCCATTGTACATGCAGATATACATTGATGTGAAGCTGAAGCCGGCGCATATGAAGAAGAATGTGCTGGTGCACATGAACTATACCGTGAATTTTATACTTGACATCAGCTTGAGCACGGGCAGGAAGTTTGCGAATGGTTGTGGACATTGATTTCATAAAATAGTCATTGTCATCTTCCTTTTGTATCTCATGTGAACTTCCTTTCTTTATGATGTAATTCCTCTTTTCGTTTAGGAACTCAGCCATAGCCTTGTCTATGCCGGCATTTGTTTTCTCTGGTCGCTTTCTTTTCTCTGAGATGGCGGATGTCCTTGCTGATGTTATGGGCATAGATTTAGTACATATTGGTGTCGCCGTGTTATCTTCATCGGTGTCATCAACGTTCTCATTGTCAGCTTCCGATCGTGGGATTTTGTTCTTGATCTTCTCGCTCTTCGATCTGTGTTTCATCTTTCTGCAGATTGGACATCGACCGTGTAAACAAAAGTAGAACAAACCTTCCATTGAATTATGTGCCTCGCTCACCACATACGCATTCGATGCGCTCTAGGAAAATCTAATTTTAAAATTCTCCCTGTTCAAGACCCCGGTCCTCCACCCATCAACCCTGCACAAAATAGAAGGTGACAAACCACGCCCAGACCCTCACCAATTATGCCCCAATGTGTTATGAAGCATCGAGACTATGAAATACTTAACCCAGACTTCCTTATATGCAGGTATCTAAGAGACTTTCTAGGACCATGCACACTCACACCCATACATTTTTCTTGACACGGAAAATTAGTTTTAAGTAAGAGGTTTGGTATTCAATGAAACTTGTGTACAGCGAGCAATGCAATACTCTCTTGAAGCGTGCCCCTGAAGCAACAAATTAAGCTAATCAGGTAAATGAATTGATAATTATGTATAATTGATTTTAATCCTACAAGCCGCTGGTTCCTTAAAAGTGTGCTCTTTCGACCCACCGAATTAAAGAAAGACCAGCTTTGGATTCCAAACGAAGTTGGTCGCTATATACATGGTATGCTCATTGGGCAATATTTGTGGATGGATATATGGTGAAGCGAAACTGTCTATTTTGAAACTTTATACTCACTCTCTGTCCTCGAAGTACGGACACAGGAAGTCAATGATGCCCGCATACTTAAATGGACGGATTGTTTTGGCGCTCTGTCCACTTTTGCATTTTAATGAATTCTGATATTTCCGCATATTGTCCCTCACTGATTTCTATCTTAACTTGGCATCTGTAACTGAAATGAAAATGAAAAGAACGCCATCTTTATATTTGCAGGTTTCTGGCAACTGGAGACTCCTACAGCACGATCGCATTTAGCTTCCGGGTTGGAACCACAACTGTTTCCACGATCGTTAATGAAACATGTGATGCCATTTGGGAGCGACTGCAGCCACTGTATATGCCAACGCCAACTCGTCAACATTGGGAAGACATCGCAAGAGGATTCTACGACGATTGGCACTTCCCCAATTGCGTCGGAGCGCTTGACGGCAAGCATGTCGTAATTTTCGCGCTTAAGCGATCTGGATCGAATTTCTTCAACTATAAAAAGACATTCTCAATAGTACTACTTGGGTTGATTGACAATCAATATCGATTTGTAGTGGTTGACATAGGTTCATACGGCTCAAACAGTGATGGGGCATATTTAAGAACAGCGAACTTGGAAATCGATTGGCGAGTGAAACACTAGACCTACCAGATGACAAGCCACTCCCAGGGGCTGAGGAATGGGATTCAATACCACATGTCATTGTAGGGGACGAAGCTTTTCCTCTTGGTAAGCACCTGCCCCGCCCAGTACCTGGCACGAATCTAGCCGAGAACGAAAGAATTTTCAACTACAGACTCTCTCGCGCTCGAAGGACATCTGAAAACTGCTTTGGTATTTTGGTTAATGGATGGTGTCTGTACCACCGCAAACTACCACTTCATCCCAAAAACGTGGATAAAGTGATAAAAGCCACTTGTATTCTGCACAACATGTTGCAAACGAAAGGAGTTCCGGTGCCCCCACCGACTGCGGAGGATACATAGCCCAATCAGACACATGGTATTGTAAGGCAATTCAATGCAATCGGTGGAAGACCACCTAGAGATGGAGTTGTTGTGCGCCAATCATACATGAGATACTTTATGTCAAATGTCGGGGCAGTGCCATGGCAGCATCGATATTGTTTCGGACATGCTAGATAGACTGTCGCACATCGATATATTTGTTGACATTGCCAACGGTAGCGTGTGTCCGTATATATAATTATAGCAGTGGAAATCATTATGGAGATATTTAACAGATCAAATTGGAAATTATGTGTCCAACAAAATGTGGGATTTGATGCCATTTCAAATGATAGTTTATATATAGAGAGAGAATAATGTCATCGTAGTATACAGTAGGCACGGAAATTTCCACAGACGTTTAAAAAAGTTATGCCAACAAATAGTTTCTATTTAAAGGGTTCTGCTGTTTTGAATTCATCTTTATGTAATATTATTTACCTGATCATATCTAGTACTGTGAATTGGGCATATAATATAAGCAATTCACAATACGAGATATGATCGTTAATCATATAACTTATAATGTTGTGATCGATGAATGATTTAACACAGTAATCGATGTTTGATAAATGTTCGATTATGATCGATTATTTTAGTTTCCATTTTCGACCATATTTGTACCGCATAAGGCATCGTTGATGCCTATTAACCATTTAACTCTCAAATCTATTCAATAAAATCGCAATTGTCCCGTAGAAAATGTTCATTTACGGAACAGGAGAAGACTATTTTCGGTGATTTAACGCCGGTCTGACGGGCTAGTTTGTTGAGCCAGTTGTTCCAGTGGTAGATTTTCAAAAAATAACCTTACCTTAGCCTACAAATTGACATTTTATAAGGCATCTATCTCTGTAGACCGCCCTGGGTAGATTTGGTCCTTAAAAGGTTAATTCTCGATAACAGATGTATGTATATCTTACAGCGCCAATCTCTCATGAAATTTACTGTATGTATTGGTATCAGTCAATATATGTTAACCCTTTGGTCCCTATATCGACGAGTCTGGCCAAAACACAGCCAGTGCTGTAACTAGTGGTATTGATGCAACTTTTAGAAAATTTACTACTAGAAAGACTAGATCAATATGTGTGCCAGTTATTCTAATCGTAAATTTTCAGAAATATGCTCTTGCTTACATTGACAATGGAAACCCACTGCGAAATTTTTTTCGAACATTATGACTGATGTTTTGATTGAATATACAAACCGACCAATCGTCAGTCAAATGGGAAAATTGGAACATCACTACACTCATACCATACTGACCTGTCATATCAACATGACAAGCTATCGTTTTCCAGATGTTTTCTTTCTTATTACTATCCTTGTAAAATGACGAACTTTTATCATAAATGCAAGGGTTTCTTTCCACCTCCAATATCAACCTTTCCGTCTTTTGGTCTTCTTCCTTTCGTCCTATCTTTATTCCTTGTAATCAGTCTACTTGTCCTGTTGTTGATCAGGAACATAGTGACCTGATATTTGATTATAGAAACCTATTGGTTGAGCACGAGCAAACGCCTGGAGGAACACGCTACGTGAAACTCGAAAAAACCCAGTTGAGGTTTTGTGCATTTCACGCTGCGTTTGCACGTCGTGTTTATTTCACGCCCCGCTATAGTGGAAGCATGTTCATTGAAAATCATTACTAGCAATTAAAACGCTTTGCCGTCGCGCTTAACGCGACGTTAAAACGCGGCATAAAACGGAAAAGTGGGAATAGGCCTAGAATGTAAAGCGATTAAATAGTCTGACGCAGACCAGATAAAAGCTTTATTTTTTCCTATTTATGAGTCTTGTAAATGCAATATGAGGTTTGGTTTGATGACTCGTATTATTTTTAACACTTTTGGCCATGGCAAGTCGTTGATGTCAATGTGGTATGTATTTAGCGCCGATAGCAAGACATTTTTAGGCCTGGTACCACGCGATTCGCACCCGGATGGAATGAACATTCATGTATTTACTCACAGACATGCATTAATTCTCGTTTTTTGTAGCTTATGGCTGGATAAATGCAATCTAAAAATTTTAGCGGACGATATTTCATTATGACTTCATAGTTACTATGAACTTGTTTGTATTTCCCCAAATAGCGAGGAGCACCGCGTACCGTAGTAGTTATGCCGAGAGGTAGGCGCCCACTTTGATTGGTCGAGAGCTTTGTGACGTCACATAGCTTTCCCACGCCCACTTCCATATATGGGCATGGGCGGAATCTCATTTAATTATGCTAATGAAGTGACGTCACAAAGCTCTCGACCAATCAAAGATGGGCGCCTACCGCTCGGCGTTGGTTAGTATTTTGGAGTATGGGCAGCCCAGATGTATCTATCCCCCACCCCTCCCGCCCATCTACCTTCCACCATAAAAAATTGATGGTTTTTGAAAGATGAAAACATGAAATAGAATGTAACATGATATGATTAAGACTTTATTCAGTAAACGATGTATAGTGAAATTCTGTGAAGTAGAATCATAGTTGAAGAGATATTCAGTAGTGAACTGATATAACTCTAAACCACGAAGTGTTCACTCCGGGTTCTGATGCTCAAGTGATTTGAAAAAGTAAAGTCCTCCTTATATACTAGGCTGAGCTGTCATTCAAAAATCATGCTTGAATTTGATTGGACGAGCGGTAAGCGCCCCTAATGATTGGCTAAGGCGAAATTAGCAGGGGAAAGTATGATTAATGATCTGTTGTAGATGCACTAAGAAACCTTAGGTGTACTTAAAAGTACACTCGCACTCATGAGTACAGAAATGAGAGGGAAAGCTATGGATTGGCTAAGAGGAAATGAGCGGGAAAGCTATGGATTCGTTAATGAGAAATGAGCGGGGAAACTATGATTAATGATTTAGTGTAGATGTGGTAAGAAAGTTTAGTTCTTCTTAAAAGTTCACTTACACTCATGAGTACAGAAATGAGCAGGGAAACCCTGATCAATGCATTATTAAGAAAACTATGACTCAGACACTTCTCCTTTAAAAGTGTTCTTTTACTTAAATTATTGTATTTTGAAAATGCTTTGCTCACAAAGAGCACATTGCGTATCAGCCGCTCACAGAGAGCGTGTTGCATATCAATGCTCATTGAGAGCACGTTGGATGTTCATGCTTACTGTCTGATCATCATGTATTAACTCTCTAGGTGTTAAGTTCTTGCAGATATTATATTCCATGGGTTCTATCTCTGAACTGTCTGAATATTTTGACCCCCAACCCGTTTTTAGGTTTCTATATGACGAAAAGATGAAGTCAATAGAGATGAATGCCAAAGTGGAGGATGGGACGAAAGAGAGGACGGAGAAGGGGGATGAAAAGAGAGAGCAGCGGGAGATGTCTAATTAACAAAAGTTTCATAATCAAGGTATTATTTTCCATCTTTTAAATGGTTGTTTTTGTAAATATGATGCATTCAACCAAAGTGTCATCATACTAACAGGACTACATATGCACTTGAAAAGAGGATAAATTATCATTACCTTCCATAGTAGTCGAATTTCCATCACTCTCACGACCCCTCTCATTCGGATCAGGATTGGGGGGATAATAACCGAATGGAATCTACATTCGATCGATCTATGCAATCTACTTCCTCACAGTGTGTCTTTTCCTCTACCTACCCTCCCATGGATTACGATTTAGATGGTTTGGGTAGTGGAAATATTTATCAATTTACGGAATGTGGTGATTCGTTATCTCCCCAGTGTAATTCAATGGACATCTTCCATGATTCAGCAGATTCAGTAGGGAGTAGAAAGCCTTTTTCAGAAGCGGATTACGTGGCTTTAGAATGGCTGTTACCAGATGAGTTACTCATTCTCAATTCACCCGTTAATATGATTGTTATGAAGATGAAAAATACTGATGAAAACATGTATTTAGAAATGAATGTCAGATCAGAAGAAAATAGTAATCAATTAGGGGGTGGGGTTCAGGTTAATAATAATGATAATGCTAATGATAATGCTAGTGATAATGTTAATGATAATGGTAATGATAATGATGATAACAATGTCTTACCTGAATTAGGTGATAGCGATTTCAAAATAAATTTACGTAGATCACTCTACTCACATAAATTTAAAACTACGGAATCTGAATATGAAGTTAGAATCTCTCAGAACCTCAGAGTGGATGTTTTAAAATTTCAGTGAAAGCACAACCCCATGATTATATTAGAATCACAATGGAACACCCGGCTTTGAATGTACTCGTTTTTTTAGAATTCAGTAAAGTTAATGACATATCTGGCGGGCGTATCTTGGAAGAACTTTCAAGGATGGTACAGAGTAACACCAGTGTGAGGTTAGATGAAAATTTCATATTTAGTATTTTACATGTCGTTCTACCGTTGAATTAGGTAATAACAAGTTTCGGTCAAAATGTTTTCAAAATTATCTAATAGTCAAAGTATTCTGAACACTTTTAAGACTTGTCTAGAAAAAAATCCCCATGCATACAGCATGAAAAGGGTTAATTCATGAGGGTTTTCACTTAAACATGCTACTGTTTCACTTCTTGTGATGTTAGATTTTTAAAACATCTCGCTCTCATTACGATATCCTAACTTACTTTTCTTAACTTTGATTTTTTTTATTTTTGATTTAAACATATTTTATTGTAACAATTGCACAATGGGATCGGGCACAAGTTCTTACAACTTAGATTTGCCCTCTCCCTACATAATTATTATAAGCAGCCAATGATTGAGAACACTAAAACGAGGTGAGAGGGAAACAATAAATTAAGAGGTGAGAGAGAGAGAGAGAGAGAGAGAGAGAGAGAGAGAGAGAGGGGGGGAGATGTAGGGGAGAAAAATGATATAAACAGATTAAAAAAGAATAGGAAAGAAAACCACCTTCAAACACTTTCACTTAACTTTGATGTAATTCAATGTAATCGTCCACAACGTTTGAAACTGTATATACTGCACCAAATTAATAAAACAAATTTCACTTTGCTTACAGAGTAAGAATATTAATATGAAAATTCGTTTTTTTCTCAACAACCCCTTACTTCAAGCGGAAACATATGCATTTCACTTCCCATTTAAGGTTCAACACCCTTTTCCAGCTAAAGAGTCTTTGATAATTTAACGTTTATTAAAGTTTAGCTGAAAATCTCTATTAGGGGAGAACATTTTCTAGTGTGAGAATAGTGATTTTCAGCATTTCGGCTTTAATAAACTTTTCATTATCGTAATGGATCTGCTAATTGTAATATTATAGAGAACCAGTAGTACGAGGGTTATATCAGTTACTCTGGCCTTTCGCTCTATCATCTATTACTCCCACCACTCCCCACTCAACTGGACCGTTTCTAACTGTCTCATTGCTACAGGCAATAAATCTGGACCTGTTGAATATTTTAAAAACAATTTGATTGAAAGTTGTTGCTGAATTAGCCGTCAACAATTATCAGTCAAATTATTTTCAAAATATTCAACATGTCCGGAGATATAACCATTGAAATATGTCATCTGCAAAAAAAATCCTCAACACGTGTACAGTTAATAGGCAAGAGAAGCTGTATGGCAGAAATATGCTAGTTATCGCTCTCACTCATAGCTAGCTTGAGTTGTTGATTCTTTAACCCAGCAAACCCTACAAGTACTGCTCTCATTGAAATAGTGACTTTACAGAGCTAAGATATACTGAAACCGATCAGACGTGCTAGGAGCGCTGTAACCTGACAGATTATATTAGCTGGGTACGGTAATTACATACATGGGAGAGAACCCTGTTATTATATATAAGTGGGTGGGATTATCTTCCTTATGTTGAAATGTATTGAAAAGTCAGAAAACGGATTCATATTTTTACAAGAATGATTACTTTTAATTAAAGAGATTTTTTTTAACATTCCGCTACAATTCCATCATTGAGCTCAGTATTTTTTAACATCTTTAATATGTTTTTAAATGAAACGCCTCTCGAACGGTGTATAATATAAAATATGCAGAAATCACCACACTTTGTCTAGAATATGTCCTGTACAATCCCGTCATTATAAAGACAATTCTTATGTACAGTGGCTGTTACAAGTTCTCTCCAAGGTGGTCGCCCGAATGAGTCGAAGAATTCATTTGTAACTTTTTGCGATCTCTCCCGTAAGAACATGATAACCCAATGCTCACCAGAGTGTGAATGTTTTTTGTATTAATGATTAAGAAATCGGGTCTTTTAACCCTTTTCGGAATTCTGTCCTTAGCATACACTACACAGAACATTGTTTTTGCAGCTTTGTCTTTAGCTAGTAGAAAACGTAAATCTGTTGTGTACAGCATCTCTCTTCAATTAATAATCAATTGTTACATTTCTTGCATAATCTATTTCAATCAGATTATCATATTCGGAATATAAAATTACATTCATAGTCTGAGAGAATGCTGTTTTAAAGTTGAATTGGAGATGTAGATTCCCTTGCTTTGTTGGATATGTATGTTCTCCAGCTGTTAAGTCAGCTGTGAAGTCTTGACCGAAGAAACAATAGCCCTTCGCGTATTCTGCGATATTAATCGGTGGGCCAGTATCACAGAATAATGATCCAGTGCCATCAAATAATGTTAGGTATGATCTTATATAATTTCCTGTGCTGAAGTCGGGGGTTAATGTCTCTGATGAAACTTGATTACCATTTAAATAACAAGCAAATTATGAAATGTCATTATGATTGAAGGCATATGGGTTTTTTAAATAGTCACCATTATAGGCTGCATTACTAAAGATTCCAACAAGACAACGACTAGGTCCAATTAGTGTATTATCAGCATTAAACGATAATGATGTTGCAGGAATTGTGAAACTTTTCACTACAACCCTTTTAATTGGAAATTTTGCTGGTGTCTCCAATAATGCTTCGGCATGCACAGTTAGCAACTCAGGTGTTGGTCTCACTTTTCTAACACAGAATGTGGCGTCATCAATCACCACTTTAAACTCCTTATCCCCAGCTTTCATAAGAACAAACTCATCACTATTTCTTTGTAGTCTGAGTTTTATCGAGACCCCATTAAGTATATAACGATCTTGCATAAATATATCAGAGTGTATCCTCCCTGCTAATTCAATTGTTTTACTATTAGCGCATCATTCTTTCTGTTCAGTAAAACCGACATTTGCTTCTGTCAGAGAATCATGTTGACCTGCTGTATCTTTTGCCCATAAAGCTGCAGATAATTGAGAATACAATGCATCAGACGAGTATGAGAAAATCGTCTGAATAAAAGTTCTGTATGGATAGGTATCATGTGCATCCGATATACGCTGGCCATTTAAAAAGACATCTACTTGTGAAAATAATGAATAAAGTAGTAAATTCACAGGGGCAACCTGATCCTCATCAGCAACATCACAATCACGCCTTTCCTCAACTTTCCGTACTGTAACTTTTACAGTACGGTAACTCTGAGATAAATCTAAATAATCTTGTCCATTCCCTGAGATAAAAAAATCTAATGGGGCTGAGTTGGAGTTTTAAATGGTATTCACTGGCTGGTAAAGCTGCCTTGAACCCGCTTCCATAGTAGCTAAAACAGGTTTAACAGTAAACAAGTCAAGTTCTGATTTTGCGCAAAGACAAACTCTAGAATCCATTATGAGAAAATATCCGCTGCCCCTGTTACTGTATTCCTTCTGACTCTTTTAGCACGTCTGTGTTTATTCGATCTTTTCAGCGGTGTGATGCTCTGTCTCGAGACTTTGTATTTTTAACCGCTCTTCCGACACATAGTCAATCATGTAACCCTGTAATTGTTTCAGGAATTAAGGCTTTTCCAGCTGATAATGCTCTTGACTTAGCAGAAAATTGTAAATCTGTTCCTGCTAATACATCACTGGCTAAACCAACACCTGCTGATAACGCTTGTTTATTTATACTTCTTCCCACATTTCCTAACAGTGGTATAGCAGAGAACATTAAACTCCCAAAAATGTTACCTAACCCATGACCTCTTTGATGATGACCACCCACGAAAACAGGTATCCCTCGTCTGGCCTGGGTTAGATAATAGTTTCGTAATGCCATTTTATCAGGTTTATAGAGGGGTCTCATTCTATCTGCTGTTTTTCTTATGTTATCGATTCAACGGTTAAAGTAAAACTAACTTTTAATTTTTTTTAATGAAGTTTTATGACTGATTTACCACGCTTTCTTCACTAGTGGTAAGACCTGTAATAGGGGTGCTATGGTATCACCAATAATGTTTGGTTGAACGATGTCGGAATAAACAAAAAGTAATGCTCTAGTAGTTAATTCCCCAGAATAACCAAAAAACTCCCGCCGTTTTGTACCATCCATCGTTTTTGTCTTGAATCCAAACAGCTGAGCTAATTGGGGATCAAACTTAACTGAATATCCAGGTCCAATCATTAAAGAAATTCTAAAACCTTTATCTTCATTATACATGAACTGAATGTTTTCAACAAATTCAGTAAGCTGTACTTTCACGTCACGCTTAAGTTGATTAATGAGTTCTTTTGTAAACCCCTTTTCGCACTGTGAGAAATCTCCCTTTTTTGTTAGCTGGCGAAGTAAATTTCACGTGAGCATCCTTTTTAAGGGTTAACCATGATCTTGGGTACTGAATTCCAACTAAACCCACTTCCCATGAACCTGATAAATCCATGTTCATAGGAAGTTTTGTAGTAAACCTGGCAACTGAGTTGGCAGGAAAGTAATTTATGGATGAATTACTTGGTAGTGTAATGTAGAAATGGTTACTCTCCATTTTTTTCAAACGGGTGTTGTAGCTGCTATAGCTGAAACTATTTTAATGGCTTTGATAGTAGGTGCAGGTAACATATATCCCAGACACCCTGAACATAGTGAGATCCAAATTCCTTTATCCTCATTATGTAAACTGAGGTTTAATATACACGTAAGGATAACAATGTAAATTAGCCCCACCTGTGCTATATACATAATCTCTTCCCTTGGTACTTTCTCACCACATATATTCCAGAGTCTAGTGCCTCTTACAGACTGATTCTGATCCATTTTTTTACTTTGTATTATGAAATTCAGTCACCCATGAGTTAAGCTTCTTAGGAAATCCCAACCATTTGGCAAAATATTGTTTCTTCCCTTTCTCTCGTTTAGTCTTAATAATTTTTCCTATCATGTATAGAGGGTTCTCACCTTTTAACTTTTTGAAGTTCTTCAGAGTAAAGCATACCGATTATCAGATCATTATCGTAATCAATTAGTTTATAACTATTAGCCCTTAAAGGTACTTTGTCGTTTATATAGAAAATTTCCTCAGACCAAACTGATTGAAAGCATCTTTTAAAAGGTGTTTTTAATTCTGAAATTCTAACTTTCTCTCCTGCTTCAAAGACTTTTATTTTCCTCCTTCTCTTTGACTTATTTTCTCCGAATAAATTTTGCCATATCTGAAACTCAGCTGGTCTTGTGGCATTAATAGGTTTCATTTTTATACTACTGTGATATGTTTCATTGTAACCTTTGACTATATCAGGTAAACTTCCTTTATATGTGATATAGCTCCAGATCTTATTTCTTTAATGTTCTCTGTACGCTTTCCACTACTGCTGCATAAGTCTCATTCTGAGGATTATAGAAGTGAATTCCATTTTCTTTTAGATATGATTTAAGACCTGAGTTTTTTACAATTTCCCCACCTTTACTGTTTGTACTGATCTCGGGCGTCTTTTGGTTGAAATAAATAGCCATTTAACTCCATTGATAATAGAATTCCCTGTTTTCGAAGTTAAAGGTATAACCCATAGAAATTATGAAAAAACATCAATGACAAAAAGCAAGTAGCTCATATTGTCATTTTCTTTACTGAGTGAAACCGTGTTACTGAGATCCATTTGCCAGAGCTGATCAACGACTGACACTTTAATTCTGTCACGTTCAAATCTCACTCTCTTTGGTTTGTGTAGAGTGTATGCTTTCTGACTAGATAACCATTCCTGAATTCGGTCACGTGAAATCGTCCCTTTAAAAGACTTGAATATCTTTTCAACACCACTAAACCTAGCTGGATGTTTTGTGTTATAATATCTCTTAGAAAGTTTTCTTGATATATTTCTATCCAGCATTGTAGACCTTGTTAGAGACTTAACCATGATAGAGGTTTTCGAGTTCTAGATCGAAGCTTTCTAGGGGATTGCTTTGATTTCACTTGTCTTGTATGTGGTTCGGGTGAGGGACTTGCGGGCTTTCTATGAGAAGGTTTTTCTCGAGCTCGACATCTATGTCCAACATTATGGTCTAGAATATCATTCCAACTTTCTACATTCCCAATCACCTGATGTGGTACATTTACAGATCGTAAAAAATCATTAAATACCCTATTCACTCGATCATCAGAACTTCTTGATGAATATTTACCCAGTTGATATTCTGAGATTGACACACATCCTATGAGATCGACTAGGTTGCTACCTGGGAAAAATTCCCCATTAATTGAGACTTGGTTATTCTTATCAACTTGAATCCCACCAGTTATCTGAAGGAATTTAAGTAATCGCTCCCGTTTATCATGTGATCTTTTAGATAATAGATGTGAAGGCTCTAGAATAACCTCATCTGAGATTCCTGTTTTTACAGTGTCACCAGTATCTCCACCAGATAACCTGTTGTAATTTGGAGTGGAATAATCAACTGATACTGGCTGATTTCCCATAGCAACCGCTGACTGTTCATAGAACATTCCAAATTTTTGAAGTGCGTCTGAGTAAAGATCAGCTTTCGATGATGCTTGAATATCATCTCTAGCTAAGATTCTTCTAATTTCATCATCTAAGCCTACAGCTTTAAGTATATATGGATTGGTATTCATTAGGTTTATTTTCGACTCTGTATGTAGACTGTCAAGTAGTTCATAAGGAACAACTGTCATCGTCTGTACTGACTCCATGTTTTATAACCGAGTCCAAAGATTTTTCCAATTGTCGGAAGAATTGCACCTTAAAGACATTCCACCTTTTTGTAAAACGCTGCGTCTCTTTTGAAGACCTAGTCTTTTATTACTTAAACGACATAACTCTGACTTGTATTTTGCTAAAAAAAATTTGTTTTTGCTGGAGAGCTTAATGTTACCATGTAGCACGTTCAGACAATACTCACAAATGGTTTTAATTAACACTTTATCAGCGTTTCTTATCATTATTCTCCTAACAGATGGAGATGACTTCGCCATTTTTTGTAAAATCGCCTTGTTATTCTTGCTACCCATTCTTCTTCTTCTTCTTCTTCTTCTTCTTCTGTCTATAAATAATACAATTCTCGTGTGGTAGAATCTTGCTTCTTAATCTTAGAGTATCTGGGGTGTTCTGTTTCAAGTCTATAAGTAGAAATGAGAAGAGCTGTTCAGTTGCGTCCTTATAAACGTCTTGTAAAAAATTACCATTTCCTGGAAACATCTGTCGAGCAAGCACACTTATACTTGATATGTCACGTGGGTTCTTAAAGAGTATGAGATAGTGACAGTTAATCGAAATATCCCTATGTTCTCGACCTTTATGGAATATATTTTGGACGATATGAATAACACTACAGTTTTCATGGTGGGAATGCTTAGTAAAATGTTTTGTAACTAGTTCATCAACACTTTCCATTAAATCATCAATAACAATAAGTGTAGGAGTTACTCGATCAAGGTCGACGTTAAAAGATATAAGACGTCATAATCAATTACGTCACACTTAGACTGACGTCACAATCAAAATGCGCAACATATATGCGCAACACAAATGATCTTACGGCCGGTTCTTACGATCAGATTAATCGGATCAGAATTGCCCAATTCTATAAAATCTGACCATGTAATTATAAAATCTGAAGTCGAATCTGATGATTCTACAGATTTGTCAAATTCGATAAAACGTGAAAGCGTAAATCGAATATCTGAAGTCTGTTGTCAAGAGAGCCCAATCCCCGAACCCAACCACTGGAATAACTACTTCGATAACCGAGCCTGTCATTCCAGCGGTAGATTTTCAGAAACAGCACCACACCGTTCCCGAAAAGGACAATCAATGAGCACATATTTAGCTTTTCTTGACCACATTTTGCATGATCAATGAGATCAACTAAATTATTTTCATGAGAAATGGGTAAAGATAGAGAAAATTCATAGACAAATATTGAAAGTTCACATTTACTACGAGAAATGCAGATGCAGAGGAGCGGTGGGGTGGGGACATATCTAACAACCTTTGCTCAATACTACACCCAGTCCCGGGTGCGTGCGTGAGAAATCCTATCTATAGTCAGGAAGCTGATGCTCTTGTTGATCATGACGCCATATATGTGAGTGAGAGATCCGATCCCTCCATTGACCAGCATGTCTCCTTCAACAAGAGCTAGACGTGTCCGTGAACGTCTGCTCGTCATTTCATATATACTGCTTATAATTCCCTGGTTTTAGCAAAACAATTCGTCTATTCTCTTGTTCCCGACACTTTTGAGATTCAGGGAATTCAGGTCTCGATCGATCTCAACACAGACAGAGCGTGCGTATAGCTTTGCTAGAAATTGGTGTAAGTATTATGGCGGATGTTTTGAAAATAATTTGTCTTGGCGCTCTTGTTGCCATAGCAATAGCACCCAGTCAAATTGGTGTCAAAATATCCGACAGCTTGCCTAAATAGTTACCTTAAAATGTGGTTTTGGGAAGTCAGAGTTCAAAAGATATAAGACGACCACAACACGCCTAAAGCGTGGGGTGTGGGCGGAATTTGCTATATATGGGTGGGATATAGCTAGAAATGGATTCCTCTATTGCCAGACCGGATACCTGGTCAATACTGACGTCATCATCATCATCGTCATCCTCATCGTCGTCATCGTCATCATCATCATCATCAGCAGCAGCAGCAGCAGCAGCGGCGGCAGCAGCAGCAGCAGCAGAAGCAGCAGCAGAAGCAGCAGAAGCAGCAGAAGCAGCAACATCAGCCATAGCAGCAGCGTCGTCGCCGCCGCCACCACCACTATCATCATCATTAGCGTCGATCTGTATGAGTTGCATCAAGCATAGGCCTATTACCAGCCGCTGTTCCACATCTATTAGTTCTGTATATAGTGTATGCATCCTTACAATCTGCGGAGCCACCACACCTAAAAGCTGTTCAAACATTGTTTTAAGCATTCGGAAATATTGATGAAATTGAGCATCATCTAAGCAGAGCTTTAATATTAAACGATGAAATTCAACAAGCCCGTCTCTGGACGATGCGATATATCCAAAATCCATGTCATCGGCGATGCCTACGATGATGGAGAACCAATAGTAGCAAAACTTATTCAGTTGTCATTTTATGATATTTTCCTAACTTTTTAACTTAGTAATTTAGTAACTTTAAATACTAAATCAAGAGAAGTGCCTTCTAAACGGAGTTATTATGAAATAACGTTCATCGTTAAATTTCTCCGCCTACAAATAGCCTGTTTGGTGGAACCAGACATCGCGGTGGAACGCGGCGATACGCGTTGCGTTGCCGCTTCGTCGCGGCGCTCCGCGTTTGGTGGATCTTGGCCCTCAGCCAGCATTTGTACAGCGTATATATGTGTAGGGGGCAATCTGCATATATGGCTTTCAGATCCGGGAACAATTCTCACATTCAGATCAGGTCCTGAAGCAATGACACCATACATAAGGTATGGCCAATGGCTTGTACGTTGGCAAATACTCTTTTTGACGGAAGGCAGTTACTGCCATAGCCGTTTGCTTCTTTCGGTCAAATTGTTTTTGAAAATATTCAGTATATCCTCAATGTATTTTTAGACGCTTCGTAGGACAGTATATTAAGACGGTTCAATAGTCTATGCGTAATGCATTTATACAGCATGTTATTAGATATAATCTAATATCGCGCCATTCAAAACACGCAGACAAATCATCTACTACGAAATGTACATTGAATGAAATTCCTCACCCTATTGCCCTTTAGAGTTGAGTGAACCTTATCGAGAAACCGTCGTCAATTGATTACATAGACAGGTTTCTTATGAATTCCCTCCTTATCCCATGTAGTCGTTGTTGTGTTGTGGAATTTCATGCCTGGTGAAAAAATATCATCTGCAGAAAAGAATAAAACAGAAATATTACGGAGAATTCTGCTGAATATTTTATGATATCGAGGTACTCCGATCACGTGGTTGGTTTACCTGTCTACGCATGCGCGCACGCTTGCTCTCGCTTGAAACGAGAGTAATCGAGTAGAATTACACTTGATACAATTTCCAGAAGGCCATACAGGTAAGTGATTGAATATTTTGAAACTAATTTGACTGGGTGATTTTGCTGCCTATGGCATCAACAGCGCCAGTCAAATTATTTCAAACTATTGAACAGAGTGTTTATTAAAGAGTAAAGACATACAATTCGTCCAACAACGCATTAGTCCGTCTTCAATTAAGCGTTCATGACGTACTTACCTACATCATCCATGATGTCATTGATTTTGACGCCATCCTACACGTCACGTAGCTGATGGTGGCGGCAATATAATGGATGGATAAACTGGAAGGTCCATTTCATAAGTTATCATTGTCAGTGGCGTAGTGATAGGGGTCAGGGTGGGTGGGGATGTGGAGACGTCATGACGTGATTTCAACGTGGATTCAACGTTGAAACAACGCCATGTGCCTGCTGGGTACAGTGTTAAATAAGTCAACACGTTTCCAAAACAACACCAGAAACATGTTAGTTAGTACAATTTTGATCATGATGTAAGAAAATGTTCTGTTGAATATTTTGAACATACTTTGATTCGAAGACAATGCTACCTTATGCAACAATGTATTCCAATCCAATTATGCTCAAAATATTCTGCAGTGCGTTGGGGTTTTTTTACAAATAAGTTATTTCTCTAAGCTGTACTCTAGAGCAGTATTGCGTGTTTCCTAATAGCTAAAGCGCCTGTATACACCGTAACGTATGCTGACAAGCAATCGTTCCGCGACGTGAGAAATTACATTTTAAACTACATTAAGCAGTTCTGCTGATATTTATCAGGCTGATAGCAATCAATTACGTCAACCGCAGCGATAAAACAATTCAATGTGTTTTATATTTAACAAATGCATGGCTATATTAGTCTAGGATTTGTATTGGGAGAGTAACCGCAAACGACGGCTAAGGTGTGAAGTCTTAGGATTACGTTAAAGCTACTGGTTCAGGCACATCAGACATAAAAATAATACATAAATCTCTATCCATATAATATCATATTTCGTATATTTCTATGTATTGAAACCATCTATGGCAGTACTGCGTCTGGTGCTGAAAAAACTTCCTTTCAGTCCATTTGTTTTCAAAATATTCAACCTAAGTATACAATGCACACTACCGAAGATTTCCACAGGTTAGGCTAGTATGGACTATTTTTTTTAATTTACCACTAGAATGACTGGCTCAGTTATCGAGCCAGGCATCCCAGTGGTGAATTTTGACAAAAATTAGAGAAGTATGTATCACTTGAACCCACCCTGCCCGCCGTCCCCTCCATTGATTGACTCAATTCACTTATAGCTTGTTTTTTAAAACATTTTATGGCCACGATTTGTCAAGAAAATACAAATTTTCTCTCAGCGAATGACCAATTGCAGACCAAGAGAAGCCTATTTTTTGAAAATTTTACCACTGGAATGACTGGCTCATTTATCGAGCCAGTCATTCCATTGGTAAATTTTCAAAAAACAGTCTTTTGGCCTACAGATCGACTGCCATTAAGACCACTACAGAGGCTGGTTTCTACCAGCTTGACCATTAAAGGTCTAATAGTTAAATCTACTATGTACACGTTGTGGCCCATGTGTAACCTTTATAAAGGCTATTCACCTACTCATTTTATGGGTGAAGAGTAGCAGGGTGGTGGTGTATGTATTTACTTACATTCGTCGGGTTATGTATTTCAGATTGTTAGCGTATATATCTAGTACCAAGTTCTGGGCATTGTGTTTGTTGAATTTTGGCAAGTAAACAAGTAAGCACCAAATTGTCTATAGGAGGTTTTTTCGTCACGTCATTACGTCATTATTTTACTGACGTGACAAAGTAAACACTGATCTTGATGGCTGTAAATCTTATCTTACACCGCATTAATCCACTAAATAATAATTGTTTGGCGAAATATATTCAATTTCCACTTTATTTGTGTACGATATTGAGGACAATGATTTATTTCCTGCTTTCATACCATGTTGGGACCAGTATTCGTGCATCAAATGGCTTGCTCATTCAGTCATTTTGTGTGTGAATGGCAACATTTGTGCTGTTCATGCTCAAATAATTGTTCTAATGATGGTATGAATGGTGATAAATTATACCTCTAGACGATTGAGAGCCAATAACTGTGTACATGTTTGGTTGGGGTGTGGGCGTTGGGGCCACTGATAGCAGATGGGTGTCAGTCCAAGTTTACTCACGTGAAAATATTCAGTAGTGTTGTCATTTGTTTAAGTCAGTTTAATTATCCCTAGCTCACAGAAGATATAGTATGATAACCGGCTGTGTGTCTCGAATTTTGACATGCAGGAGCCGATTTAGAGGTGCAGATGGGATGGGTTGGGGTTGGGGTGAGTGGGGTGGAAAGGGATTTTATCCTGCGTTTCTGGTGGTAGACAATTGGCCAGCTAAGGCAGCACCACTGATTGTAAGAGGAAGTCACTGTTACTATATGCACAAAAGTAAATAAGCTTAACTAACTTTAAATACATCTTGATCATGTTT
>CM067359.1:131721353-131741353 GCA_034401795.1 Chaetoderma sp. LZ-2023a | reverse complement strand
TACAGTATCCTACAAATATGTTGAAAAATATATAATAGAGGGAACCATTTCTAGTCATACTCCGCCTATTTCTAGTCATACTCCGCCTATTTCTAGCCAAGCCCCGCCTATTTCTAGCCAAGCTCCGCCCACCCTTTACTCGGGTGGTATCGGTTTAAACCCTTGACACCTTGAATTCCCAGAACATCAATTTCAGGGTAACTGTAGAGTCAATCTGTTCAAGATATTGAAACTAACATGACTAGGGTCGCTGTAGCAGCTCAAATTCGCAGCAAAACACCATATACTGTATATATGCAGGAATTCAGCAGGCAAAATGTTAATACGAGTTATTTGCTATAAGAAATGCATTGATGGAGATACGCTACCGGGGCGGGGCGTTTTTAAGGCAGGCTGTCCGACCACATGTCTTACAGGGCCACCATAATGTGTCTCACAAAAGGCAAATAGTCTCTCCAACATGCCTACACTCCAGCATTATTTGATCAAAATCTACACATCAGTTAATCAGGGGTACCGTTTAAATAGTTTCCAGGACGGTTTTTTTAAATCCAATATGGCCACCAAGGATATCGGAATACAATTTCTGAAACACACCTGGTTCGAATCATATCACATCCTTTTAGTTGAACTCGGCTGAACGCTTAAAGGTGCATATTCACAGCAGAAAACCTGAAAATATACTTGTTAAAGTTATTATTAAACATGTTTAACATGTAACGACACATTGATTTTCCTAAAGAACATTTCTGAAATTTAGAAGCTATCAAAGTGTGTCACCTACTTCCTAGAAGTTGTATCAATTGATGTCTTTCTTGTGTTGGTCTTTGGGGAGAAAATGCAAGCTAGTCATTCCAGCCCACCAGCTAACCAGGGAACAGCTTTAAGATCTAGATGGCTTTAGAGAGCATCACATGCATTTCTGGATGTAAAATGATAAATCAGTTTGAAACAAGCTTAAATATATACGCGATGGGAAAATATATGGTAGACTATAGGTATGGTAGGACCCATACACATGAGGGTGGACACACCATGAACCACCTGTCGGGCCCGAACCGTCGGCAGTGCAAAAATGCATTTGCAGTTTTGCACAAAGCTACAAAATTTCAAAGACCCAAAAAGGGGCACCACAAAATTGTATTACAGTTTTATTTTATTTTCTTCACGGCATTGGAAAAATGAATACAAGTAAGGATATTAAATGCTATAGCGGTATACCTTCAATACCGGTATTAATACGATGTGCAGTATAAAGCGAGGCTTTTGGGAAATATGATTCAGGGACCCAGATAGGAGATTCAGAAACCTGGAAAACGCCTATGACAGCAACAGCGGCCAGTCAAGTTAGATTCAAAATATTCTACAAAATGTTTAATAAATAATAAAGACATACAATTCGTACAACAACGCTTAGTCCGTCACGAATTATGTGTTTGTAACGAGCTTGTCGACTTCATTAATTACGTCATTGATTATGACGTCGTCCTACACATCACGTAGTTGATTATAACGTTATATGATGGATGGATAAACTGGAACGATCCATTGCATTGGCTTCAAAGTTCACTGCTGAAAATATGGTTTAGCAATCAGCAGTGTACCATTTATATATTACTTGCTGCCATGTTCCCTTAGAGAAGCACAACTAACATGAACTTCTTTCAATAAAATTGCTTGCAACAAATTCCGCTAATCTTCTATACATTTTACACTGAAATTGCTTCCTTGGATATCTAAATCGAATGTTTCAAGATCATGTTCAACCCTCGTATGATAGAAACAATTATTTTAAAAATGTCACGCAACTCCAAATACAATGGACTTTTCCATTTTTATCTATGCCCCGCCCATCACTAGCTAAGATCAACCCACACATCGCCGTGTTGGGATTGATCGATCCCCAAATTCCCTAGCTATCAATTTCCTGAAAACTATACAGGGAAGCCGTTGAATATTTTGTAACTAATTTGACTGGGTGCTGTTGCTGCCTATTGATGTTGCTGCCTATGGCAGCAACAGCGCCCAGTCAAATTAGTTTCAAAATATTCAACAGAATATTTATTAAATAGTAAAAGCAAGCAATTTGTACAACAACGCATAGACCGTCTTCAAATATGCGTTCGTGACGTACTTATCGACGTCATTCATGACGTCATTCATTATGATGTCATTGTACACGTCACGCAGTTCATTATGACGTCATATGATGGGTGGGTACTCTGGAAAGGGGAATTAAGCTTACACCTCTTCCACAGAATCAAATATCCATCTCTGTTTTTGCTTCTCGCTGCAGTAGATGGCATTACTTTTTCACAACATCACAACAGTGAACGTGCACGTGGCACGTGAGGATTTCTCACAAATCTTCGTAATTGATCAATCGATGATATCCGGAAAAACCTCACTAAACACTAATGTCTGCAATCATGTGGCAAATGTAACCAAATCACTTCTGCGTACATGCGACAAGTGAGATTTCGCCGGTTTAGATAAACATTTCTCGTGAAAGATATTAGCATAATTTGACTGAAGAGAGAGAGAGAGAAGAGAAGAGAGAGAGAGAGAGAGAGAGAGAGAGAGAGAGAGAGAGAGAGAGAGAGAGAGAGAGAGGGAGGGAGGGAGGGAGGGGGGGAGGGAGGGAGGGAGGGAGGGAGAGGGTGGAGAGAGAGGGTGGAGAGAGAGAGGGGTGGGGGCGGTCGGTAGGGAAAAGATAGATAGAGAGGGAGCGAGGGAGATAGAGGGATAGAGGGACGGAGTGAGGATATGATGGCGAGGAAGATTGCGAGAAATGAGAGAGAACTGTCCTAGTAGGCCCTATGAGTACATGAAGCATTAATGAGAACATGTCTCACTCGCTTCAATATATCTGCTCATTAAAGCTATACGCTCAACTACGTGTACAGGAACAATCTGTATATATGACCTTCGGAACAATTCTCACATTCGGATCAGGCTCAGAAGATATGTCATCCTACCTAGGATATGACTCGCAAGCTGGAAGACACTCTTTTGACGGAATGATGTGGTAGCAGTAGCCAGTAACTTACAGTCTAAATATTCCCAAATATAATATGAACTGAAAGTGACATAATAGGTCTGAACGCCCAGACAAGGGATATACACCACCCACAGGTACTGATCGCTACACATAATAGCGTCTGAGCGCCCATTTAGAGACAGGCATCCACAGGGATATACACCATGAGTACTGTTGCACAGATATTCTGCATATCATCTATTTATTCGTAGGATATCGTATTAAGATGGTTCAATATTCTATGTGTGATCTAAATATGTATACAACACATTGTTAAACGTAATCTAATATCGCGACATTCAAAACACAAAGCCTGCCGATCTTCTGCAGACAAAACATCTCCCGACACATGTAATTTGAATGAAATTCCTCACACGATTGCACTTCAGTTTATGGGGAACCTTTTCATGAACTAGTGGTCGTCTATTGATTGAAACAGGTGCGTTATGAGTTATCCCATAATTTGTTATGATGATGAGTGATATGCCTGATAAAAAATAATACCATCTTCCACAGGAAATTAATAAAACACGAATATTAAAATGGCATTACCTCCGAGTTATAAATAAATTGTGAAATTTTCAATATTTTTGTTGTAATATAATGGTAATAATATAACAGCATTATTACTGTATACAAATTCTAACCCTCACACGTCTTTGTTATTATTTGTTGTTTTTCTAGAAACTTGCTTGAGTGGAACAATTTCTCCATTTAGCGAGCATTACATTTATGAAACAATGCAATTAGAAAAACATCGCATATGTCTACACAGTTCTCCGGCGGCAGACAAAATACTAGCGGCACGAAGATAGGCGATCGGAAACATCAAAGATCTACACGCTAGGAAGACAGAGAAAATCATATCGCGACATCAAGCGAATAAGTTGCATAATAATATTTTTTGTCTATACAAAATCACAAATGACCACTAAATACCAAATACTCCGGTTTCTCTGCGAAACGGAGATAAAGTCAACCATTAGATTTGTGTTTCCATTTTTTATTTTATATATATTTTTTTTGAGATTTGTGAAATTAATAATTTGCATCTTCTAGGATATTGAGCAGCCGTATATATATATATATATATATATATATATATATATATATATATATATATATATATATATATATATATATATATATATATATATATATATATATATATATATATATATATATATATATATATATATATATATATATATATATATAAATAATAATAATAATAATGATAATAATAATAATAATAATAATAATAATAATAATAATAATAATAATAATTGACGCTAAAATGAGAGTATTAACCTACCGGAAGCGTTTTACGGGCGTTTCCGTATATTAAATTTATAGCTCTATCAGTGACGCCGGAAGCAAATTTGAGGAGCGGAGGCAGGTTCCACGAAAAGGGCACGCTGGATGGCATTGTCTGGAGGAAGATATAAAATGGGTGCCCCCACCCCCCACACCCACACCCGACTCCTATAGAAGGGTGCTCGGGGATACCCACCTACATAAACACCACGAGAAAAACATTGAAAGGTGCAGGCTCGTGACTCGAGTTCCTGCATTCTAGTTTCTTATGATTACGTATAAATGTAAATAAATAAACTTATATATTCTTTGGCCAATTGAACCTATTTCCAATTCGCAATGTGAGCGGGGATGGGGATGGGTGGGGGAGGGTTGCAGGGGGGCTGTTGTGTCATATGCACGCGTTGAGTGTACGTGCATTCGTTATCCAAGGCAAATCTACCAATCATGTTGTACATGTGAACAAGGTTTATTCTCTTGCCTTAGATGAAGACCATGAGGTTTCTTGAGTTACATGTCAAGCAGTTTCACAGAAGGTATTTAAATCCAATATTATAAAATAATGCAAAATCCAAGATGGCCACCGACAAAATCGATCAAGCAGCTTTCCGCGACCAACCATGGATCTGCCCTATTGATCCTTCCTGCCCAGCTGGATGAATAAACAGATGAGGTAGCAACACAATTACGTCAAATTAGTAACAAACTATTCAACAGCTAGTGTGTATGGAATACATAATTTAAATTCTGATTTCGCATCCTCTTACTTAGCCATATTGGCGTGTGGGCGTCAGAAGTAATTTAGGCCTTCAAATGTCTGATTTACATTCGTCCACTCTTACGTGTGGATGGTGGAATCATCTTTTATGCTTAGGTCTCAAAAGGCTTGGCATGGCTAAATATATGTATCACAGACCGTGCGAGCTGGTATGGGGGTGGTGGGGGTGGTTCATACTCATATAAATAGCACAGTATTAAAAAATCCAAGAGGATGATATTTATAACTTAGAGCTGTAGGAGATATAGGAGATGGCTTCTAAGCGCATCTAAATTTTACATTCTTTGGACGGATGCCCCAGCCACACCATCCTCCCATTCTATATGGTCAACAAATCTTAGACGCATTCCTCAAATACAGTAGTAGTGTCGGTGTCAAAATGATAGCACCTCCCTCAACTGGATTTCCATTTAGACAAATGAGCCCCCACCTCCCTCAACTGAATTTCCATTTAGACAAATGAGTCCCCACCGCCCTCTCAATCCCTGGGGCATAGGTTGCGGTGGGACCACGGATCACAGAACGGCTGCCAGGGAGGTAGGATCAACCTGACACTACTACTACCAGAGGCTGAACGCCCATTTAGAGACAGGCATCCACAGGGATATACACCACCCACAGATACTGATCGCCAGCACCACACATAATGGGCCTGAACGCCAAGACAGGGGATATACACCACCACACGTATTGACCGCCACACATAATAGGGTCTGAACGCCCATTTAGAGACAGGCATCCACAGGGATATACACCACCAACATGTATTGATCGTCAGCACCACACATAGTAGGTCTGAACGCTGATCGCCACACATAATAGGGTCTGAACGCCCATTTAGAGACAGGCATCCACAGGAATATACACCACCCACAGGTACTGATCGCCAGCACCACACGTAATAGGTCTGAACACCCAGACAGGGGATATACACCACCCACAGGTATTGATCGCCACACATAATAGCGTCTGAACGCCCATTTAGAGACATGCATCCACAGGGATATACACCACCCACAGGTACTGATCGCCAGCACCACACATAATAGGTCTGAACGCTGATCGTCACACATAATAGCATCTGAATGCCCATTTAGAGACAAGCATCCACAGGAATATACACCACCCACAGGTACTGATCGCCAGCACCACATAATAGGTCTGAACGCTGATCGCCACACATAATAGGGTCTGAACGCCCATTTAGAGACAGGCATCCACAGGGATATACACCACCTACAGGTACTGATCGCCAGCACCACACATAATAGGTCTGAACGCCCAGACAAGGGATATACACCACCCACAGGTACTGATTGCTACACATAATAGCGTCTGAGCGCCCATTTAGAGACAGGCATCCACAGGGATATACACCATGAGTACTGTTGCACAGATTCGCGCTATTGCAAAGCAAGTCAGCCTTAGAGGCTACTCTAAGGTCAAGAAAGCCGACCTGCTCCAGATGATCAACCAGGTCCGTGCCGAGGAGGGGCAGAAGCGAGTCTCCCAAGCAATGAATACGGGACGGTTTCGAGCACTTACCGAGGATCCTTGGAATCCCCACAAGAAAGCGCAGTGGATACGTGAGTTTAGTCAGTTGGACGATGAGGTGACTGCTAGCTTGCGAGCCAAGGCTGTAGCGAGGGGGATGTAGGTCCATTCACTGGAGCGCTTAACTTCCCAATGCATGGGGCCCCCGCACCCTATGCAGGCATCCACAGGGATATACACCATGAGTACTGTTTCACAGCTTCGCGCTATTGCAAAGCAAGTCAGATTTAGAGGCTACTCTAAGGCCAAGAAAGCGGACCTGCTCCAGATGATCGGACAGGTCCGTGCCGAGGAGTGGCAGAAGCGACTCTCCCGAGCAATGAATACGGGAAAGTTTCTAGTGCTTACCAAAGAGGATCCTTGGAATCCCCACAAGAAAGTGCAGCAGATACGTGAGTGTCATCAGTTGGCCGAGAAGGTGACTGCTAGCTTGCAAGCCAAGACTGTAGCGAGGCAGATGGAGGCCCATCCACAGGATCGCTAAGCAATGCCAAGGTCTGAGCCCAGCCCGGAGCATAAGGCGAGAAGGTGAACACATTCTCGTCCAGCGTCTCGGCGAAAGGGAGACAGAGGATAGAGGACGCAGGTCAGTACGCTGGTCTAGAAGGAGACCTAACAGGCCAGATCATCCAAAAGACCCAACAGACTGTCCAGAATGCCTTTTACCTCCGCTACACCCATATCTATCGCATCCGTCACATCGAAGACAGTAGGGTGATGCTCTTTCAGAAGAATGCTCCAGGGAGCCCGTGGCTGAACACGATAGGAGCAGCTCAGGACTGGGTGGCAGCAAGAGAGCAAGCCTGCCTCGACACAGACAATATCGATTGACCCAACACCAAGTGGGCTTTCATTCGATCAATCAACGTTGAGGTCAGGGCTGTCATCGACCGCCAACCTCTGCTTGGGACAGGCCCCCTCCCAGACTGGCTATGATAGAAGAAGAGTATGACTGCCCTCGACACCTACAGGGACAACATGTGTCTCTGGAGATGTCTAGCAGACCACCAAGGAGCGAGAGCTGATGGAAGTACAGATCCTGCACGAGAGCTTGCCACACAGTTCTACAGCAAGACAGTACCTGATGTCCGCAAGACCTCGCTGGATCAGCTAGACAAGGTAGAGTTCTTCTCCAAGATCAGGATTCGCATGTATGAACCAACCGAAGAGGGCACCTGGCACATGATCAGGCAAGCGGCTCACTACCGTGACACCATGACCACTGGAGTGTGGGACGACCACACCTTCTTCATCAAGAACATCTCCAAGCTGGCACATACACTAGTCTGCAGTCACTGTCGGCAAAGCTTTACAAAGGCATGCAATCTTCAACGCCACGCTGATCACTGTACAGGTGGCAAAACAAAAATCGTGTTTCTTGGCGAGAAGGTTGAGGCACCACAGTCTGCGTATGAGAAAGCCTTCTATCCACCCCAACCATCCAGTTCAGCGGCTACTCGTTGGATCGAGTATGAGTCAAGAAACAGAGGCGTACACATACACCCTGTAGAGTGTGGGCACAGTGGCAAGCCCTGGATCGAGGGCGCTCCTGTAGATGGTTATGATCCGACCACCAACACCGTTTACCAGTTCCATGGCTGTCACTGGCATGGGTGTCCACAACACCAGCGAGGTGAGGATGCCGAACAAAGATACCGCAAGACAGTCCTGAGAGAGGAGAAGCTGAGAGCCTCTGGATGCACCCTTGTGGTACAGTGGGAGTGCTGTATAAAACGCTGCCCAAGACTCCCTAAACGAGTTCGGACTGTCCCATACCCACACTTCATAGTTTATTACTTCGAAGCACTCCTAGATGGTATCAAGACTCATCCTACGGAGACTCTCATGATCGCGAGTACTCACATACCTATCTCTGTGTCAGTTGGCTGCTCCTTAGAGGGTGCCACGAGCGAGCCCACTCACCTCTGCAATCCTGACCCCAAAGAACTGATCAGAGAGTTCATGCTGGACATCCAACGGCGAGCATTTCTAATCCGGCCAAGGGTTAGGGCACAGTACATACCGACAGACCTGGACAAGCTCCCAAAGCAACAGCAGCGACTGATCAACGAGTGGTGTGACCAAGTGCCTGTACTGGGGTTCAACTCTGGGCGGTAGGACCTGAACCTCATCAAGAAGTACTTTGTCGATGAGCTGACTGACAGTACAGGTACAGCGAAAGTCGCCAAGAAGGCTAGTCAGACCATGTTCCTCATAACACCTGAGCTATGGTTTCTCGATGTGCTGAACTACCTCGGCCCAGGAGTCTCATACGAGGTATGGGTCACAGCTTACAGGTGTACACAGCAGAAGAGTTGGCTCCCGTATGAGTGGTTTGACACACATGAGAAGCTCAACTATCCAGGGCTTCCTGACTACTCAGCATGGACATCTAAGCTCAAGGGTAGATACCTCTTGACGCGAACAGAGTGGGAACAGTGTAACCAGACATTCAGCGAGCATGGAATGCGGACATTCGCCAACTGGCTGCGATACTACAACAACCTGGACATCAGTCCATTTATCGAAGCCCTAGAGCGGATGCGGGAGTTCTACACAGAACGAGAAATAGACATCCTCAAAGACACAGTGTCTCTCCCAGGTGTGTCACTGCAGTACCTCCTATGTGGAACCGCTCAGCATATGCCATATGTTAGCCTCTATTCACTGGATAAGGAAGCCTATGCGATGCTGAAGGGTGCTGTTGTTGGCGGTCCCAGCATCGTGTTCACCAGATACCACGAGGCCAGTGTGACTCAAATCCGCCAGAGTGAGCGTGTCTGCCAACATCTACTCGGCTACAATACAAATGCTCTGTACCTGTCAACGATGGCCAAAGAGATGCCATGTGGTAAGAAGAAAGTGCGCCATTGGTCCGGTGCCAGTGGGGTAGCTTGCTGTAAGGAGGCTCTCCTAGCAGACAGCTGGTTTGGGTTTGCTGAGGTGGATATAGAGGCCCCCAAGGCTCTGTGGGCAAAGTTCGAGGAAATGCCTCCTCTCTTCTATAACCATGAGATCCTGGTAGAGACAATCTCGTCTGAGATGCTGGCATATCTAGAGCGAACAGGGAGGAAGTGGCCCACCACCCAGAAGCTGGTCGGTGCCCTCACTGGCAAGAGGCGGCTGCTGTACGCCCCGACCCTCCAGTGGTATATAACCCATGGCATGGAGATCACTGCTGTATACCGCACCATAGACTATGAGGCCAAGCGGCCATTCGAGTGGTTTGTGGAGAATGTTACGGAGGCCCTCCGCTCGGGAGATGTAGATAAGAGCAAAGCACTCTTGGCAGATCTCTTCAAACACCTCGGTGACAGTGCCTATAGGAAGCTCATCGAGGCCCTGGAATGTCATAGCGACACCAGCTTCATGAAGGATGAACGCGTGGTAGACAAGGCCCTGCGTAGTGCATGGTTCGAAGATCTCGAGGAGATCGGTGAGTCATACGAGCTCCAGAGTCGCAAGCCGAGAATCACAATTCGAAGGCCCTTCCAGCTGGGGATAGCCGTTTATGAGCTCGCAAAGCTGCGAATACTGGAGTTCTACTATGACTTCCTCGATCACTACGTAGCTCGTGACAGCTTTGAGTACCTGTAGATGGACACTGACTCCACGTATATCGCTATAGCAGGCTCCAACCTCGACGACGTCATTCGCCCTGAGATGCGAGCAGAGTATCCAGCTCATAAGCGGGACTGGCTAGCTTGGGACAAATGGTCTGGATGGCTCCGGGACTGTTCAAGCTCGAGTTCGAAGACTCTCCTGGCATCGCTCTCTGTTCCAAATGCTACTACGTGGAGAGCGCAGCTGCAAGTAAGTGCTCGGCTAAGGGAATGTCAAAGTGGCAGAATAAGGTCTCTTGGCAGAGGTTCTACAGTGCCCTACATGGCAGGTGGACAGAGGTAAAAACCGAGGCCTACGCATTCGCAACCAGGATATGGTGATGTATGTGCAGGAAAAACTAGGACTCTCTGCTTACTATGATAAGCACCATGTGCTGCCAGATGGGGTCCATACCGAGCCCATCGAGTATCATGTTAGCACCCTAGTGGGGTGGTAGCTGTGTGTCTTCAGGGACTAGCTGAATCTCTTCTACGACAAATGGTCACCTAGGCACTCCGTGCTGGCGTGCCAGGTAGTACAGTGTAGGCCGCCTCTCCGCCTCCACATACCTGTCAAGCCTGTGAACATCTATCGATCAGTTAGGATCTGTTGCATGCCATCGACCACCTTCCAGCTCGCCAGGCTCATACAGGTACCGAACCAGAGCATCAGATGGTATGCACTCCTCTCCCTTGTTCGCTCCTCTAGAGCTGTGACCAGCAGAGTGTCTGATAGCCTCTACTGGCTTCTTCCCGATTAGTCTAGTAACCTCGGCATTGGATCTCTCCACCACAGCAGGTAGCCCTCTCACCCATACTCTAGAATGTACACTCTGTGCGGCCATTTCATAGGCTTATTGGTATGGGAACAGTCTCTCTGCCAGTGTCTGATTCCACCACTCAATGATAGTGTGGGCACGGTGATGCCCTACCTCGCCTCGCCTAACTGCCACACCATGTTTCCGCATGAGGGCTGCAGTCTCCCCTCTGAACCCCTTACCCTCATCCACCTGCAACAATTCCGGGCACTGGAGGGGATTTTCTGAAGCCTCGTAGACACCCTGGAATCCCTGGGCCACCTGGCCAGCTGACTTGTCTGTGAGCGGTAGTGCCGCCTTGTACCTGCTGGCGACATCGACGATGGTGAGGGCATACTTGTAGGTCTTACGACCAACCAAGTCATGTGGAAGGAGTAGAACATCTGCCTGGTGAACTCTGTTTAGGACAGTTTCCTCGAAATGGGCATGCCTGATGTGCCATGGACGATGTCTGTATATCTGCCACATCGCCTGGCGGCTGAGCCACTGGCTAACTGTCTCCAATATGAAGTTGTGGCCCTTGCAACGTGCAGCCTCGAGTAGTTGAGGGGGCTCACAGTAATATCCACCTGGCTGATAGTAGAGTTCCTCAAGAAAGACGGTTGATAAACTCCCAGATTTCATCACTGACGTCCACTCCCATCCTGTCACGCATGGCCTGGGTGAACTCTAAACAGACGAACAGATGACCGTCATTCATTTGACCATCACTGAAGACCTTCTCAAACACCTCCGTACACTGGTGTCTAATCTTTGCTGGATCCTCACTGAACAGTAGTTTATCGACCAACCTTCGCCAGTTAAGGGCTTAACTGTATGGCTTAAGTGTTCGGCAGCCCAGATGGCCATGAGTGCTATGGCAATGTACGGTAGCCAAGGGCCTGCGACTCCGAAGTACTCCTGAGGCGATGGCTGGTATGGCTTCAGAAATCTTCTCCACCCCATGGAGAGAATTGTTGGCGATCTTGCAGATCATCTCGCCAGCCTTCATTGTGAACAGAGCGATCAGAGCCCCAACTGCTGCCAGCAGACAGATAGAACCTTTTACGTAAGTGCGATAGATTCCTTTCGCTCTGTGTACTAGCTTGCAGGATTCACGCTCTACATCATCATACTCACCTGCGGTCGCCGCTACATCGTAGTTGTCTGCATCATAATCTTCATCATCATCATAGGCCTCCTCATAGTCCTCGTCATCTCTATCCTCGACTGGATCAGCCTCTGGTTCATACATCGCTCTGGGGATCCGTCGCTGGGGCAGTTATATAGCAGCTTTAAACTGTAGTCTATAGCATGGCCTCCGCAATCTTGAATGCGGGCGTGTTTGCCTTAGCGAACTGGGGACTCAGCTTTGCTGACAGGAAGGCAGCAGAGGATGAGCGTGAGCGTCATAACCAGGCGATGGAGAAGCTGTCCAAGGAGAAGTTTGAGTAGGGAAAAGCACTTGAGCATATGCGCCAGAGGGAGGCACGCCGCCAACAACTCCGAGCTCAGGCCACCCAGAGCCTCAAAGAGGCAGGTGAGAGTCTCGATGAGTACTACGAGGCTGTAAAGATATCTGAGCCAATGGTAGACTATGAAGCATCGACAGGTCAGAAGACAGCAGAGCTTTTAGTAGTGGTGGCAGCTGCAGCAGTGAAGACAGGAGTCGTGCTCTACGCACACTCAAGCTGAATACCTGATGTGTTCGACACGCATACCTTGGCATAGGCAAAGTAAAGTACTGTCACACCTAATGAGCGAGTCCCAGCTATGAGGGTTCCGATGTTGAAGCTGAGCCAGTAGCCCTGATTAGGTGGGATGTCCCTGCCCTCGAGGTGGTGACGGCCCTTGAGTGCCGACTCGAGGTCGTCGCTTCCACTGGTTAGGCGCAGAAGTGCATATGACGTAGTTTTCTGTCTGTAGAGTTGGCAATCAGCCAGCTCGCGTACCTCACCAAGAACATTGGTCCCAGCAACCACAAGCTTGAAGTCGTCTAGCTTATCTACCTGCTGGATGGCTCCTCCATTCTGAACCAGGACCGCAACAGCGGGACAGTCTGATGCACCACGATGCAATGTCAGCTCTACCCGTTGGTTAGCTGTGGCCTGGACCTGCTGGTGTTCTCTCTCCACATGCACAATCCGCTGTTTAGAACCCGTTTGCTTCAGCTCCTGGTCATTCTCATCATGCCAAACATGAAGTCTTGGAACATTCATCGTCGCATCTGCGAGCAGCCCAGTGTACACCCGAAGGAACAGCCTATCCTGCATGGCAGCCGGATTCACATGTGTGTTCTCGAGGAGGATTAAGAGTGGAACTGCCACGGGCTTCTCGACACCTGCCCATAGTTCGAATTCTGTGAAAACCTCATTGCACCCCACAGCGTAGTACCCCTTTCCCTTCACATAGAAGGTTGGGCCACGAGCCAGCGGACCTAGGACTCGGTACTCATCGTTCACATAGGTGGTGTCCACGGTGCTGTTGCTCTGCATGATCTCCCACCTGTTCAGAACCTGCGGGACCTCTATCGTCTGTTCTATTGTGCTCTGAAGCTTGAACTCGAGTGGCATGCTCTTGATCTCGTAGATCTGTGCAGGGATTGCAAAGTCAATTTACTTCCCAGCAGCGAATAATGGGTTCTCATCATGTATACTGGGTCGAATGACCATCAGGCAGTCCATCCGTGGATCAGTGTGGTGCGATGTCGCAGGTTCAATGGCCCCATCTGGATGTTGCACATACTGCAGCATGTTTAAGGTCTGGGTACATAGAGGGGTTAAAGGGCTGCCATGTTTGGTAAAGTTCTCCAGCAGATTGTCTATAGGCAGCAGGACAAGTCAGCACGCCAGCCACGGTGTGCACTGTCCCGCTGTGACAGGGTCCGATGACTGTTTTGTGACATCAACATTATCCACGAGCGAGCCAAGGTTACACCTCCATCTGATACGGAGATACTGGCCACCATATAGGAAGGAGCACCAGCTCGTAGTACAAAAGAACTCCTGACTCGGATACTCTACTGGAAGTTTGACATCACCCATGGCAGGACACTCGACCTACCCATGGCCCCAACCAACAGTCCTGTTATTCTAGCTCTCCAAAGGGCGAGGGTCGACCCCAAAGATATACTGACGGTCGGGAAGTGGGCTGCCATAAAAATGTAGTCTCCATAGCCAGGAAGAGCGAGATATGCTGGATAGACTCCAGTCTGGAGCAAATAACCACATCACGGAGGAGGTCAGTGCCACAGTAGCAGACAGCCATGACACCGGGCATGCAGAGGGTACTCAGGATGGGGTCACTGTTGGCTGCAAGGAGGCTGTTGAGCATATCTTCAACGAAGAAGGGCGCAGCAGATTGGCCAGTGATCTGGAGGCCTTTACGAAATTCCCAGATAACTACCAGGAATACCTCATCAAATCCCCTCACAAGTCAGATGCTAAGCGTGGATGGCTAAAGTGGGTCTACCGTGAGAAGAACCAGATGAAGAGAATCCCAAAAGAAACCCTCAGTGGTTAGAGTTTAAGCGACAGTACGGATCTGCCGAAGTAACTTCAGATGAAGTAGCTTCTGACGAAGCAGCTTCTGACGAAGGTTCTTAAGCATCTGACGAAGTAGCAGAGACCGTGCAGCCTTCTGATGAATGAAAAAAGTTGCGGCAGCTGCGACAGTCTGTCAGCGAAGACGCGTAGAGCAGGCTAGTTTCCTGGCTGGATTCAGCTTGTAGGTGAAGGTCTGCGCCCTTTCCAGAGATGGCTTGAAGTGTGACAGCTCACTTGTCTCCTTGTTGCTGAAGATGAAGCGGTACAGCTCAGCTGCCCTCTGTACACCTGCGATAAAGTCCCCTTTGGTCTCCTTGAGGGTTAGGCTGTCGTATATGGTCACGAGCAGGGAATGTCCACACTTGGATTTGAAGTATAGCAACTGGGCATTGTAGCAGATGTCTGGTGAGATCTCATGGGTGTACTTCTGAAAGAGGATGAAGACAGTTATCTTTGTGTGCCGGATGCGCCTGGTGATGTTGCTGAGGTAGGTGACTGTCTTCTGGTCCATTGCAGGGTCATGGATAACTAGAAAAAGTGGTTCTGTCATTCGGGCTGCCAGCAGCTTGTCCATCAGTGCTTGCATGTTCTGTGTCTTGGTGATGGAGCCATTGTACCATTGATCATTACTGTCAACTGCCTCAGCGGCGGAGTCAGACACCAGAAGGATGTATTGAGAGTGTAGATCTTTGGCCAGGAGAGCCTGCAGCAAGATGTTTTTCCCGTGTCCTGACGGGGCAATGATCAGCACCACCTGGCTAGCATCGGCCGGCCTACTGTCAAATGGTACAGACATGCGTACGGAGAATGGTTAGGACTTGGTCGGCAGTAGCCGCGTCTATATCTGGGAGACTAAACGGCAGTACCTCCTGCACCAGCTCTTTCACCTGCAGAGCGGGGTATTCTGCACCTCCGGCGGATATGAAGGATGCGATGGAGGCGTCAAGCATGAAACCCCAGCAGCAGCTGAGAAAATAGCATAGAGGGCCTGTGTCAGCACCCACAGTGCTTAGTACATCCAGTATCTGTATGATACATGCACGGGATGCCATGACCATCCTGTGGTCTTAAATGGCAAATTCAAGAGCACTGACCCCTTCACCTCTGGTAGCCGGAGGATCATCCTGCACCTCCGGCGGATATGAAGGATGCGATGGAGGCTCAAGCATGAAATCCCAGCAGCAGCTGAGAAGATAGCGTAGAGGGCCTGTGTCAGCACCCACAGTGTCTAGTACATCCAGTATCTGTATGATACATGCTAAGCCATAACTATCCTGTGGGCCTACGCAGCAAATTCAAGAGCCCTGACCCCAGCACCTCTGGTAGCGGGAGGCTGTCAATAGCACCTGCACCTGTTTGGCCATCGGCAGTGATACTGTTCAGGCTGAGGGTGCCTATCTTGAGAGTCCCTCCATCCTGGATGAATGAGCTCCGTGGTCTCAGGAGATCCTTAACCAGGTCCTGTGCATAGGACTCAGCCATAACCTTGATGGCTCCAGCCTCATCGACTCCGAGCATACCGAGCATCGTCGCCCTCTTCTTGATGCCCATCCCCTTGTACACAGTCTTGGCCTTGTTAATGGCTGATTGTCCTACCGTATCAGTGATCCCGATGAGATCTCGGGATGGGATGGTAACCTCGGATCTCCCGCGTGTCTCCCTTCCCATCGAAGTCTAGGAAGGAGATAGGGGCAAAAGTGTCCTCTGAACCGAGGCGTGCCTCACCCAAGTGAGCAAGATTGCCTAGCTCTTTGCTTTCTAGATATGTGAGTGACAGAGCCATAGTCATATACAGAAGGCTTTAATCTACTAGTCATACCCCCAGTGAAATAGTTGGGCATAGGAGGACCACGCAGTCGGCCACGGGAATAGGTAGCAGTGCTCAGGGTACTGACCCTCTATGCAGGGGCACGCCTTGTGGGCGGTCAACCATTCCCGGGCATTGGCAATCCTCAGTTCGTGTGCTCGACTATGGGATACACACCGCCCTCCGGCATGCCATGCCTCATATGCTGCAGGGGTTTCGTGATCCATCTCTCACTATTCAGAGGGGTTAAACGTAGGCGACGATGATCCCAGCCATTGCACTCGTTGCTAGCCCTAGAACCGCAGCCTCCATTAGTGTAACACGTTCACCCATGATCTTGGCGGCAACAGTGTAGGAGGCACCACTGAAGGTGATCTTTGGGATGAGGTGAGTTATTCCGAGACAGTGCCCGGCCACCTTACTCACCACTGTAGTGAGGACAGCCGCAGTGGCAGCAGGAAGAACCTCACTTCCCCCTGTCATCTTCACCACGGCCACATTCGCCACCACGTTACTGGTGACATGGACTGACAGAGGTTTTGCTTTGGTCAGTAGCTTCTGTGTCTTGGTTCGCAGCAGGTTCTCCACCTTCTGAAGACTCGCCTAGCTCTCGGGCAGTTGCTTTACGATCTGTACCATTGACATCACTGTTTAAGCACTGAGTATACAATGTGGTTAAACGTCTGCGTCCCCTATCGAGAGAGCTAAGAAGATGTTCCCAGTGTGTGTCTGCCAGGTGGCCGGGTTGGTACTCAGGAATATTCATCTCTCTATTGAGACATCTTAAACATGTCCGGGCTCACACTATGTGAGAAGTACTATGATGTCTTCCAGAGGGACTTGAATGACTACAAGTAGAAGACACCAGATGAGCTCCCTCAGCTCTCCGGTGCTGAGCTGACAGAGGAGCTGACAGCTGTGAAGCTCTATCTAGGATTTGGTAAGGGACAGATCTGCTTCCTCGAATACCTTATCATGGGCGGGAGTATCGTCGAGCAGCTCCTGCGAGCTAAAGGTTTCTACAAGGATCGGGAGTATCTGTCAGATGTGTTCCAGCAGTTGCAGACCGCCATGACCTCACCAGACTCAGAGCTGGACAAGGCTCTGCGATACTACAAGCTGGAAAAAGGATGCGCTGCTGAACCCTCCAGCCCTTGGATGTGCATGTTGGCAGCGGGTATAGGGGATGTAGGGCATGCCAAGCTGGTTCAGTAGCTCACCGTGGTCCCCACTGCTACTGTAGAGTGTCAGGATAGTCTTATAGCTGATTTGCTAGCGGCGGAGTAGGCTGATCCCGAGAGCCACGATAGCTAGGCCTGTCACCACATGTAAAGCTACCACAGGAAGCCGTATCGTATCGACTGGCTGCAGTGTCAGGGCGCCTGGAGCTGCTGTGTCGACTGGCTGCAGTGTCAGGGTCGGAACGACTGTATGGCTCTGGTTCTACGTGTAGGTGCGTTTATGGCAGTGTTGAAGCCGAAGTGGACACCGGGGGAACTCCCGTCCACTATCATGTTGTTATAGCCCCTGACATGGAGGTCCTCGATGTTCACGATCATGTTGCTCAGAATCAACCATAGGTGTGGGAAATAGCAAAGTCAAGTTTGTGACGGGCCTTCTGCAACCCCTGCTGGAACATAGCAATAAGACTACTGGGGTCTGCCACGATGATCATATCCTCAACGAGACTGATAAACATGGCCTGGACCTCTGCTGCGCTGACACCATCTATGGAATGCTGCAGCTGGGTCTGTGCCATAATGAGGCAGTAGCACAGTGCTTCCAGGGACTGGTTGATCCGAACGATCCCTGCTGGTGTGAGGCCTGGGGTGGTATGTGGGACAAAGTACTTCCACACATCTGGATAGTCCTGCCGCAAGCCAGTGATGTGCATATTTTGCACCAGCGTTCCAGGGTCGGAGTCTGGATCGAACGAGAATGTCGCTGTCTTCCGACGGCCTACTCCTCGGGGGGTTCAATAGGGGAATCCTGAGTAGTCACGTCTCGGGTCACCGTACATAACCCCTAGACTGCTGTTGTCACCACCATGCCACCGATAGTCTGGGTGAGCGCTGCACTCTCTCTCCCTCTCTCTCTCTCTCTGTAGTATGCTGGCCGCTTAGACGCTATGACTGTTGAGCTGTGGGTCTAAGTCGTTTGTATCAGGGAGGCTTGCACCCAGCTCATGGAGGATTCGTCGCACCGTGAAGTACACATGGAATCTGAGACAGCTGGCGATGAGCCCAGGTTCAGGAGTACCACAATAGGAGTGAAGCAGGGTGGAAATTACTCAACATCCTGCCGTGGCACACCACACGGCAAAGTTCAGCTGCTGATTCCAGTATGAGAGGCTTGGAGCAGCCATCCAAGTATGAGCTTGCTTCGCATCCTTGATGATGATGGGGCGGTTGGTCAGTGGTCGTGGGTTGACGGAGAAGCTGGTTCGGGACCGTCCATCCACTGTGATGGAGAACGTTGTTAGCTCTGGTATATCATCCAGTAGACCTCTCAGGCCAGCCAAGGGTGTACCCAGGAGGGGGGGGGGGGGGGTTGGCTCCGGATGACTGTCGTGAGGTTCAGTGGGAAGGCCATCTATACTGGTGTTCTTAAAGCTAATGCAGCACACTATTTGTAGTCGTCTCGACTCCAGAGACCAACGAGGCGACCTCGCCATAACATCCCGTTTTTAACTCCTCCATATCAACCTGCCCGCTGGAGCCTTTGAGGTATTGCTGTCGCACTTTAGGTTTCTCCATGCGGTACAGGGCTTGGACCTTCAATATATGGCGGTACTCTTCTTCAGTGGCCTGGCCATCCTCGAGAGCTTTGCTGACAGACTCGTCATACTCTGTGTCAGTGCCACGTACTTAGCATGCTTCTCCAGCCTCCTTGTGATCTGCTGCTGGCACACCCCCAAGCCCGTGGCCAGGACAGTGGCAGCTAGTGCCACGCCACCCAGCGAGATGGCGACGATGGCCCCCACCCCTGTAGCGAGAGTGTGGCCACAGCTGCCACTCCGGCACTGGCTCCAATCACACCTGCAGCAGTGGTTGTACATGCGAGGACGTTGTAGGCTGTCTTTTATCGCATGTGCGTTCTGCTATACTTTTCTGCCTCATGGACGAGATTCCGTCTGATGGTATCTATCTGCTGGAGTCGCCAGCCGTGTACTATACCCCCCTCGTCAGCAGTCACGGAAGGGTATATTTCTGGTTGCTTCCATCACTCTGATTTTGCCATAGTATACCTGGAGATTAAACCTGCATAACATGCAGAATCTGCTCATGAGTCCTAGAAGTGTACATTTTGGAGAGCCTGGCGAACCGTGCCAGCTTGCTGGTTTCGAGACAGACGTCTCTTAGACTGAGGTCATCCAGCACTATGTTGGGTGCCAATAGCTTTCTGAGATGTGATATCTGGAACTTCACCTTATCACCAAGATAGTAGGTCTGCCGCTGGATGGCTTTCTTGGTCTGCATCATCTCCTCTTTCCACTGTATGACATCTGGTTCATCCTCGTCTGTGAAGACATCTAGCTCATCCTCGTCTGTGAAGACATC
>CM067359.1:131706353-131716353 GCA_034401795.1 Chaetoderma sp. LZ-2023a | reverse complement strand
CCTGAATCCTGTCTGAGACGGCATTGTCAGGATTTTGAGCAGAATTGGGTTATATTTCATGTTTGCCAATACCACTAGCTATAGTTTCCGTAGCCAGAGTAACATATGGTGGCAGGCGGCCGATCTGCTCTGTGGAAAATTACATTTCCCACTACATTAAACAGTTCTGCTGAGATTTATCAGACGGAAAACTGGTTTAGAAAGTTTTTATAGTGACAGAACAAAATTGAGTCAGCAAGCTTACAATCCGATGCCCGCGTAATGCTTTAGCTTGACAAAGACGTTGCCAATGGAATGAATGCCTCAATAACCGAGCCTGTCATTACAGTGGTAAAAAATTTTAATATAATCGCCTAGACTGCAAATGGACATTTTTTATGAGAAAATTGAAAGTTTCTTGAACAAATTTGAGAGTTAATGTGATAAATATGTCAAACTATCCATGAACATTGTTGAGTTGTTTACATTACGACGAAAATATTTTCTCATTGTCTTGTTTAGTTTTCAGGCAAATATTGATGTTATTTTCTAGGAAAATGTCAGAACGTCTGCTATCATACATATATCGACAATCAAGCCATTTTTAAACCCCCTCCAAAAAATTGGCGAGGATAAAAGCTGGCGGGGTATTATGCGATGGCGTTTAAGGACGAGCGGGCGGACGGGCGGCAGAGTGGTTTCCGCATGATAACTGCGCTGTCGTTTATTAGATCACTTCGAAATTTCATAGGATGATTGGATTAGATCTAAGGAAAAACATATCGAAATCCACGATGATCTGTCATCCAATATGGCCACCAGCCAACGGCGGCCATCTTGAAAATTGGTTTCCGGATGATAACTCTGTTACTGTTTATCGGATCGGTTTGAAACCTCATAGGGTGGTTGGACTAGATCTGGGAAGAAACCCCTCGAAATCGACGTTAATACAAAATCCAAGATGGCCGCCAGCCATGGGCAGCAATCTTGAAAACAGGTTTCTGGATGATAGCTCCGTTACTGATTATTGGATCGCTTTGAAACTTCATAGGGTAAATTGAGGTATTTCGGGCACTGACTGTAGATGTGGTGATGTAGCAGCTTTTGATCAACGACACATATTTCATCCATGCGGGAACTCCAAGTGGCAGTATTTTACAGCGACAGTCAAGTGAAAGAAAGCACTCTTGAATTGCAAGATAATATTGCTGGTAAAATTCAGTGCTGGCAACCAGATATATCTTTCGATGTCAATACCGATACCGATGTTGATGTCGATGCTGATGCCTCCCCCCCCCCACCCCTACCAGGCTGGCGTGGTGGTTGGTGGTCGTCGCCGCCGCGATGGCAGCGAGTAACTCCATGGACAGTAGAAATGTACTGCCCTATCACGGACGTCATGCTAAGCCGCCGAATCACGCAGACACAATCTAAGATGGTGGTTCAAGCACAGCCTACACTTAATATTTCATAGCAGCCTCGGGCATTGCTGCTTCAATTCAAGCATACTATTCACCATCGCCATGAAATAACGGTATTTTCCCCTGCAAGATCAATATGAAGCACCGATTCCAGTTTACACAAGATTTCTAGTTCGTAGAGAAACTTGGGCACGGCATCGTGTGGATAAACGTAATGATTGCGACTTGGCAATAACATATGATGTGGTAGTTTGTCAATCAACAGAGCTCTAACATAATGCGTCTGCTAGTCTTGATGTCGAGACACGCTGCCAAGTTGTGATTGCCAAAACTGCGCCACGATCCTTTTACTACAGTCGATAAATTCTACCACAATCCAGGTTATTGGAGAAGATACGCAATCAGATGCCGGAGTGACCAATAAAGATCTACACTAACTGAATTATGGGCCAATGTGTCTGACTATGCATAGTCTTGAATGTATATCGTTGTAGTCATTGAGATTCTATTACTTTTCTATGTAAGCAATCCAAACTAATCATGTTAGTAAACGGTTGTCATATGTGCGTTTGTAAAAGTACATTCAACCGGTATGAAAGAATCGAAAGAATTGCTGAGCGTTTCTCTCAATGACAATCATCCGTGCCAATGAACACAAGATTTAAATAGATGCTTTCCGTCCTGGAAATACATCTCAACATCGACTCATTCATTGGATGTTTCCCCTCCAGGTATAAGGACGATTGACAAGGAATTTGCATTATCCCAAGACAAAGGCAAATTTTCGACAGAAATAATGTTCAGACATTTAGCATCATGAAGAAGCTAAATGTCTGCAAGATCGTCTCCGAGTGTCGTTAAAGACATTTGTATCATTAGACACAGAAACAGCTCGCCACACACAACGGTTGTATCAAGAACAACCGATTATGTGACAGGCCGATAAAGGCCAGAATTGATTTATGGCTTTCTAAATTTTCTCTGTTTAGTTGTCCTAGATCTAGCCATTCGCGTTCGGCATCAGGATCAAGAAATCTGAGATTGGAAAGTATGTCAGACTTGCCCGCTGCATCTAGAGATTTCCCGCTAATATTGAATCTCCAGCAATTGATATATTCTGTTTCTGGATGGCGTTGTAATCATGGATACACTGGACCTGATGTATATACAACATAACGACCATATAACCAATAAGCCTTTCTACCATATGTGCTAAAACCTGCTCCAAAATTGGAACTGTTCAGTGTAAGAATCACACGACAGTGTTGACGAATATGTATACACCTGTGCAAAAGTTAAGCACCACCCTATTTGTACGCACATGCGAGGGTATATTCATGTGCTATGAAGAAAGCAATAGCATAAACATTTATGTACCCATCCATCTTAGTGCAAGAGGTAATAATGCAACTAGAGGAATGCTGATTATGATGGTGGGGAAACACTGTATGTTTTTGTTTGAACTTGAAAACGAGGCCTGAATATGGTTACGTTGACACAACTGACAACTATTGCCCTACAGTTGACACACGTGGCTAGATTGTCATTAATGTGTCCTGAAAACGAAGTTTAACATCTGTGCACGAGCTTGAGACTGTCATTATTAATACCGGGTATATCCACCTTGTGCCTGGATGACGGCCTGGACACGACGTCTCATGCTGGTCACCAACCGACTGATACGCCATTGTGGTATTCGTTGCCATTCAAGATGGAGTGCGTCTGTTAATTCCTGTAGGTTCTGCACAGGAGGATCCCTCCTTCTCACCATGTTTCCCAGAATGTCCCAGATATGCTCAATATGGTTCATGTCAGGGCTCCTTGCTGGCCATGGTAGGGTTTCGATGGCATTCTGGCGGAGGTATTCATGCACAGCTCTAGCACGATGTGGTCGGGCGTTGTCATCCATGAATATAGGGTGGGTTCCAGGTGCATGATTTACAAAATGAGGGACCACAACTCTATCCAGTATGGAATCTTGATATCTTTGTCCATTTAGTGTTCCAGGTACAGTCAACAGATCCAGCTTACAATCAAATGAGATGCACCCCCATATCATAACGGAACCTCCACCAAATGGAACTTCTTCCATGATGTTACGTTGGTCGTACGCTGTGCGTCTGGACCTCCATACACGAGTTCGACCATCTGTGGCATGAAGCAGGAACCGACTTTCATCGGACCAGTGTACCCGTCTCCAGGATCTCATGTTCCAGTGTCTTCTTTCGTTGCACCACCTCAGACGCTCCTCTTTGTGGTGTGCAGTGAGGAGAGGACGTCTGACAGGTCTCCTAGCTTTCATGCCAGCAGCATACAGTCCTCCTTTTGACGGTAGACATTGACACTCTATTGCGCGTTTCCCATTGCTGGCTGAGCACTCTGCTGTTGGTGAATGGAGATCTCCTAACAAGGCGTACTAGGGCTCGATCATCACGGGCAGTAGTCTTCTTCGGTCTTCCAGATCTAGGCCTGTCCTTCACCTCGTTAGTTTGCCCATGTTTTGCAATCAAACGACTGATTACAGTATGGTTAATGTTCAGCTGTCTGCCAATCTCTCTGCATGACATACCAGTGGCATGCCTATGATTTGCCATTTCACACGATCACTTAACCTTCGTCTTGCCATAGCGGTTCACAATCAAGAGCTAATTCTCTCTGTACAAATAAACCACGGTCATGAACACAAAATTCCTAATCTTGTCGCCTAAATCTGTATGTAATGTTCTACACCTCAAACTGGACTTTACATAACTGAACACGTGTGCTGTTTCCCGCCACGCACGGACATCAAGCGGCGTGAAGTCATGCATGCATGTGCATTTCGTACTTGGAATTATGTCAGCTAACGCGGGGACAAAAAGTATGGCAGCCTAGTTGTACCATCATGTTTCTACGTTCTATTGTTTTTGCTGGTGCTTAACTTTTGCACAGGTGTATATTAAGCTATCTAAATGGGTAAGGATGCGTTGGCTATATGTAACCAATCCGAGGATGTGCTAGCAATGTATGGATCCGAATAGAAATTAATATTTTATCCAACGGTCATCTGCCGTCATATGACGTCATAATCAACTAAGTGACGTGTAAGATGACGTCATAATTAATTATGGCATGAATGACATGATTTAGTCCGTCTATAACGCTTATAGTTCGACACGTTGTACAAATTGTGTGACTTTACCATTTAATAAACATGCTGTTGAATATTTTAAAACTAATTTGACTAGACACTGTTGCTACCATAGGGAGTAATAGCACACAGTCAAACTAGTTTCAAGATATTCAACGGCGTACCTGTATAGTTTTCGGGAAATCGATAGCCAGTGAGTTCAGGGATCGATCTCAACATGGACGAAGTCTGGCTAGAGCTTAGCTAGAGATGGGCGGGGAATGGCTAAATCTGGACTCGTCAATTGCGTCACTAATTAGCTGGCGTCATGATCATAATGATGTGTAGGCATACTCGCATAGCTCCGTCACGAAAATCGAAACAAATTCCGTCGAGAATGTACAAATTGTATGTTTTTATGTTTTTGATGAATTTCCAATTAACTAAAAATTATGTTGAATATTTTGAAACTAATTTGACTTAGAGCTGTTGTTGCCATATTTAGTAACCGCCTCCAGTCAAATTCTTTTCAAAATATTCAACAGCATCTCTGCATAATTACCTTGGATTTCGGATTCTGGGAATTCAGGGGTCAAAGTACATAAATCGATTCCAACGCGCGTAAAAAGGTGGGCGGCGCTTAACTTGATGTGGGATGATTGTAGCTAGAAATGGGCGGGACATAGCTAGAAATGGGCGGAGCATAGCTAGAAATGGCGGGGAATAGCTAGAAATAGGTGAGACATAGCTAGAAATGGGCGTGTCATAGCTAGAAATTGATCCGCCCAATTATGTTCAACAAAATTCAAAGGCACCGCCAAATTCTTTATGACGTATGGAATATTTAAATGGTTGAAAAAGGTTCCCGTCAAATTAGTTTCAAATAATCAACCTATTCCCTCTTTCGTTGTCTTGAAATGGAGATGCTGAAATTTCAAGGTGACTCCCGGTATACAAGTAAGCTGTTGAATGCGACGAAACTAATGTGATCGAGAGCTTGTGTTGTCTATGGCAGAAACAGCTCTCAGTCAAATTACGTTCACAATATTCAATAGACTATTTAGCCACTCAATTCATACACATTTCGATTTTCACGATTTTAGAGCCACGTCATTTTGATTGTGACGTCAGCTAATATCTGACGTATTGGATTATGGCGTCATATACTCGTGTAACAGATCGCATACTTCAATTAAATGGCGATGTACAGAAAAGACATGGTCAATGACCGGCAAGATAACATGCATGAAGAAGGAAAGTGATCTGCAGCAGCAGCAGCAGAAGCAGCATCGTCGCCGTCGTCGTCGTCGCCGGCGTCGTCGTCTTCAAAACACCAAAAACCAGCACCAATCAGCATCGCCGTAGTTATCGGCGTCGTTGTCTTCAGGCTATTCATCCACATTTGCATGCGCACATTACTGTCAAACCATAACCCGTTGAATTTAATAAAGGCGTATCTATTATTTATATACCTGAATAACACGGGAATTTTATTCGCCAGGTAAATATTTACGCGGGGAAAAGTATCCAGACAAAAATGTGACGATAACACCCAATTATCTGAGCACGATCGATCGAACAGACAATATTCAGGTGCTTCCGGGTGCTTGAGCTTCTGCTGGCATTTCTTGAACATTTGCTGGCGCGGAATAATGGCACCTGACATGGAAGGTTTAACTAAGTCCAGTTCCCTGGAACAAGATAACTGACTCTGACAGAGGTCGCTGCATGATAAACGAATGCATCCCTCGCTAATCTTCTCCATTCTATATACATCTTGTAGCTGAAACATGAATGTTTCATAAGCGTAGTGTGCTTGGCGCATAGTGTTCGAAGACAGAAAAATTGTTTCCCTTGTGATTTAGTTGAAAGTGGTGAAACCGTGTTTCAGCTTAATGGATGGATCCGATATGTCACTCAAGTATATGACGTCATAATTAATTTTGTCGCATGTAGGCTGATGTCAGGCGTATCATGATCCCTCATGAACATTTAAAAGACTGTCAAGAATACAATTGTATGTGTCTGAATGATTTACTACTATTTAATAAACATTCTGTTGAATATTTTGAAACCCCTTTGACTGGACGTTGCTGCTGCCAGAGGCGAATTAGTTTCAAATAAGCCTATATACCCGGTAGCTTGAAAATGGGATTCTGAAAATTCATGGTTAAAAAAATATAAATCGATCCCAATACACGCAAACCGTTGGCGGAGCTTTGCTAGAAATGGCGGGGCAAAGCTAGACATGAATCTTTGTCTTAGTCTCGGGTAATACAGCCATCCGATGAGTATGTTGGAAATAAATAGTGTCATTAGGTTTTAATGAAGGGGGTGATTTTTTTAAATACTGCACAAAATTCGCTGGCTTCTAGAGAGCAGTAATGGCTTATTGAAGGTAGAACATGGTCAAGTTCGACAACTCTAACCATAGTCAGTTTGCTGGTTTACTGAACATGCGCAGTTGACGTGCCCAGTTGAAAGCGGGGTAGTTAACTATAGTTCGTTGGTATCCGATTACCCATTGAATTACTATTGCAGAAAATTTGGAGCCGGGGTACCATTCTCCATTAACCATTTCTGTCGTCTGTTATCGGTTATGGGTTATTTTTTATCGGCTACGACGTCAAAAAGTGTCCATACGAAACAAAATAGGAAGGGCTAGGGGCGTGGAAACATTGGCATACATGGGAAAGTAAAGTTCCGTCAAACACACGTTATTTAATGAAATGTGTACACATTTATATGCATTTATTGGTGTCAAGCGATGGATTTCCGCCAGTTTGGTTTTACGGCTATTTCGTACAACCATTTGCGACCGAGCTCGTGATGCTTGGTCGGCTATTATACTTGACTAGCTAATTAACTATTTCAAGTTCGACTGGGACCTAGTTAGCTATAGCTAAGCATGGTTATTCAGTCGAACTGGCCCCAGACTATTGGAACATCCCTTGGGGATAGCCTGTTCAATCCGATCCATAGAACTGGTAACAGTATCGTTGGCAATGCCCGATGTATTAGTACACTAGATGATACAGTTGGCATCTCTTGTCAAAATATCCGATTCAGATTACCTACACCTAGCTCGTGTTGGGATCGATCGATCCCTGAACTCCGTGATTCTCAATTTCCAGAAAACTATAAAAGTAGCCTGTTAAATATTTTGAAACTAATGTGATGGCAAAAACAGCGCCCCGTCAAATTAGTTTCAAAATATTCGACAACATGTTTAATAAATGGTAAAGGTATACAATTCATACAACCTGACAGGACTATTAAGCGTTTAAGACGGCCTAAATCTAGTCATCCATGACCGAATCATTATGACGTCACCCTAGACGTCACGCTGTTGAAGATGGACGTCATATGATGTATGGTTAACGGAAAGGTCAATTCCAGTATCAAGTAAATGATACACGGAGACTAATGCATATCACAAGCATTGAATGCAGTGAAAATGACCGTGCGTGGTTCTAGATGAACGAGATCCTGGATTGACTGATCACATAATATCCATAATCAACACATGTAATACCAAACAACCTCTGCAGATCCGGCCACGTTCCAGTTTCAGTTTCCTTTATTCACTCAGGCAATTTAACAAACCTACAATTTACATATTGATATATAATATACATATATATAACATATGAGGGAAAGGTTATTTATACTATTGTAGGCGGTAGGCCATTATTATTATCATTATTATAGTGGTAGGGGTAGCAGTAGTAGCAGTAGTAGTAGTAGTAGTAGTAGTAGTAGTAGTAGTAGTAGTAGTAGTAGTAGTAGTAGTAGTAGCGGTAGCAGTAGCAGTAGCAGTAGTAGCAGTAGTAGTAGTAGTAGTAGTAGCAGCAGCAGCAGTAGTAGTAGTAGTAGTAGTAGTAGTAGTAGTAGTAGTAGTAGTAGTAGTAGTAGTAATAGTAGTAATCTACATTTTTTGCTGTTATCATCGTTGTTGCTCTTGTTGTTGTTATTCTTGTTGTTGTTGTTGTTGTTGTTGTTGTTGTTGATGATGATGATGATGATGATGAGCATAATGATGGTGTTGTTGTTGTTGTTGTTGCTGCTGCCGTTGTTGTTGTTGTTGTTGTTGTTGTTGTTGTTGTTGTTGTTGTTGTTGTTGTTGTTGTTGTTGTTGCTGCTGCTGCTGCTGCTGCTGCTTTGATAGCCTTAAATATCGACATAATTTGCTGAGGACTGGCCTGTTGTATATTCCAAATAAACCCTTTTCAGTACTGTTGTCTCTTGCATAGTATTCTGAGATAAATCGCTCTCTCTCTCTCTCTCTCTCTCTCTCTCTCTCTCTCTCTCTCTCTCTCTCTCTCTCTCTCATTCTGATATTTGCTACAGTAAAAATGGAAGTGAATTTCATCTTCTATGGCATTACATACATTGCATAATCTTTCATTCCGGTCGATGCCGTCCATTTTTGTGACTCAATTGCCAGTTTGAGATTAAGTGTCCTGAAGTGACATAAACTTATAGCATCGCCACATGACAGTAATTTTAACAAACTGAAATTTAATAGTAAAATATGCATCTGGCGGGTTGTATATCGTCACTGCGTCTGGGGTTATATGATTTGTTCTCCTATTTGTTCTCCCTCTTCTAGACACGAGTTTCCAGATTCTCGACTTCTGTCAGTTTTTTCGACAAAAATAGCCGCAGTCATTAAAGCCAGTCATACAATCCGGTCAAAGTAACTAACCAGCGAGGCTACTGAAAACTATAGAATCCAGTGATGACTACACTAGATTGGTGGAAATATATGTCGAGAACGTCCGATGGGAACATGGAAGTGCTGGCAAGTTTTGGCTGATATATGCCGTACAATTGATCAATATACTCATGAGGTTCAGCAGGAACTTCTTCACAAATGTTAACTCTTGTTCAAACGTGTCCAATATTCTTTGCTGGAAACTGATACAATGTACCTTGCCATTTTAGCTATGCCACGCCCATCTCCAGCTAAGCTCCATCCACACCTCGCTCGTGTTGGGATAGAACGATCTCTGAACTCCCTTACTATCAATTTCCAGAAAACCATACAGGTAAGTTGTTGAATATTTTGAAACTTATTTGACTAGGTGCTGTTGCATGTTTAATAAATGGTAAAGGTATACAATTCATACAACCTGACAGACTATCAAGCGTTTAAGACGGACTAAATCTAGTCATCCATGACCGAATCATTATGACGTCACCCTAGACGTCACGCTGTTGATGATGACGTCATATGATGTATGGTTAAACGGAAAGGTCAATTCCAGTATCAAGTAAATGATACACGGAGACTAATGCATATCACAAGCATTGAATGCAGTGAAAATGAGCGTGCATGGTTCTAGATGAACGAGATCCTGGAATTGACTGATCACATAATATCCATAACCAACACATGTAATACCAAACAACCTCTGCAGATCCGGCCACGTTCCAGTTTCAGTTTCCTTTATTCACTCAGGCAATTTAACAACACACGTGTCATGCG
>CM067359.1:131687761-131702761 GCA_034401795.1 Chaetoderma sp. LZ-2023a | reverse complement strand
TACCTAAATTTGTCCTATCGAGACCAAGTTTAGATTTACTTAGAGTGGTCCCCCCTTGAGATTAGTTGGGGTAAAATGAACTTATCAGTAGGTCGCTTTAACAGGTAAAGGCTGGGATTGATCCTACATTATAGAGAAATCACACACACGAATGCACACACATACACACACGCACGCACGCACGCACGCACGCACGCACCTGAACGAATGCACGAATGCACGAATGCCTGCAATAACACATGCACACAGTAATACATGCACGAATGCACGCAATAATGCATGCATGAACGCATGCACGAACGAACGCACGAATGCATGCACGCACACACCCACGCACTAATGTACTCACGAATTAATGCACCCACACCCACATACACACGTACACATAAACCCACGCAAGTATAGATGCACACACGTGCGGATGTACGAGCACACACCCATACACACATACGAACAAACGCCCGGACGCACGAACGAACGAACGAACGAACGTACGCACGCACGCACACACGCACGCTTGCAGACACAAAATTAAAAGATGTCCTACGGATATGATTTCATGTTGCCCCACCATTGATTTTGGTTGGGATTAGATTTATTTAAGAATAGGTAGGGAGGGATGAAACCTTGTCATTGTTATCAGGAACCATAAGGTCTAACTTTGATCTTACTAGCAAATCTTTCAGGTTTGGATTTCTATTGTAAGCTATTACTGGTCGTGCTTTGATCGGTTCCTTTAATTTAGATTGCAACTGTGAATATTCGTCTTTCATGGTTTTTGCTAATTCAACATTACGTCTATTGTATATGAGTTGAAATGGGATAATTTTGTTCTTTTGTGATATTCCCGAATCTACATTTATTCCAAATGGTGCTTTTGTTTGGAGTGTTCTAATCCAATGGCCTTCTCGGATTTTGCGAAACGAACTCGTTTCTTCCTCACTATCGAAGGTCGGAATCTGTTCTATTGGCATGATTTCAAAATGATGTTCAACTGAATGATCCGGAAGTTGGAAATGTTGAGCAATTGGCGTATCTGCTGAGGTGTTAATATCAGAAACGTGGCGTCTAGCACGCACTCTAAATGCATTTTTTGTTTCACCAACATACTGTTTCTGGCAAAGGGCACAATTGATCAAATAGACTACATTCTCAGAATCACAATGCATATTAGTTCGGATATGATATTCATTTTTAGTTTGAAAGCTCAGGAATGTTTGTTGGTTTACAATATAGTTGTTTACTTTGCATCTATTTTTGTCGCATTTAGAAACTGATCCATCGCACATGATTGGTTTATTGTGTTTAATTTGGACAGGCTCAAACTCGGGTCCGCTATGAGGTTTTAGATTTTCAAGCTCATTGATGGTGTCTGCTTTAATTTTTCGAAGAAAACGGGCTGAATAGCCTCGTGCTTTCAAAGCATCAAACAGAGTAGAGCATGCACTATTCAGATTTTGCCTGTTGCTAGAGTTTCGAAAAAATCTTATGATTTGCGATTTGATCAAACCTTTAAATGTGTGTGGAGGATGAAATGATTTTTTGTGAAGCAGCTGATGTGAGTCTGTTGGCTTAAAGAATACTTTATATTCTAATTTTCCAGAGGAATCAAATTGAGGACCCTTATAGATCGTGACATCTAAAAAGTCAACCGATGTTCCACTAATAGTAGCTTTTAGCTTGATGTTTGAATCTTGGTTATTTAAAATGCGAAAAAATTCCCAAAAGTCTTCTTCTGAATGTTGCCAAACTATGAAGATGTCATCTAGATATCTGAGGTAAAGAAGAGGCTTTTTGGTTGATTTGTTCAGTGCCTCCTCTTCCCACTCCGCAACATAAATCGTGGCAAAATTTGGGCTGAATCGTTTACCCATTGCGCATCCACAGATTTGAAGGTAATTTTCACCATTAAATTGGAAATCGTTTCCTTTAAGACTTAGCTCTAATAATTTTAGAATTTCCGTGTCTGGTCGATCTGGATCAGGAAATTTGACAAAAGAATTCTTAATAGCATTGACTCCAGCATCAATATCTATATTGGTATACATAGCATCTATGTCTAATGTGACTAAATATGCATCTTTCGGAACTGACAATTTGGATAACTTTGAAAGAAAGTGTTCAGTGTTCTTGAGAAAGCTCTTGTGTCTATTAGCAATGGGCTTTAAATAGTAATCAATATATTCTGAAATGCCATAAGACTCACTGCCACAGTCTGAAATGATGGGTCGTCCAGGAGGTGTCAATGGATCTAACCAGGTGCTGATAGGTTTATGGATTTTAGGCAAGATATAAAATGTCCGATTTTGTGGATTATTCTCACCTAGCAGATACTTTAGCTGTTTCTTATCGATGTACTTATCTGTATGCAATGAATTAAGTATTTCAATGAAATTTTGTCGGTTTTGAGGCCAAATTAAATTATCAAGTTTTCTGTAATGCCTGGTGTTAGTTAACTGCCTTTCAGCCTCGCGGATGTAGTTTTCTCTAGACATAATCACAGTTGCTGAACCTTTATCGGCTGGTTTTATAATAATATTTTGATTTCTACGTAATTTGTTGATAGCCTGTTGTTCGAGAAATGAAAGGTTTTGCTTATTGTTTGTAACTGGCAATGATCTGGCTATACCAGCAACCGTTTTTATGGTTGCTTTAACATTGTCATCAACTAGCCTATCTGGAGGGTCCCAACCGGATTTTCCAGTGAATGGTTTTGACTCTCCATTTAAATTTCGAAAATGATGGGCTATTTTTACTGAATGACCAAAATTAGCTACTTCAATAAGACCTGTGTCTAAAAGCAAATCTAATCCTGTTTTTGGTTTTGGAGTTGGTATAAAAGTAAGACCACGATCGAGAATTGATTTTTCAGATGGTGAGAGATCATAGTCAGCTGCTAAATTGACAAGGTTTGTTCCTAATCCTATGTTAGGGGAGCTATTGCCTTGACCCACATTTAGTTTAAACTAAGTACCGTCAACCAATGGTTATAAATACAATTAGCTGTTTCTTTCGTCCAATGGATTCTATCCTTCTCAACATGAAAATTCGCATCAGAAATTTTGGGGATGACCTTATCAACGTGGCAGTTGGACCTTGCTGATTCGTTGATACGCTTGAGACAGTACCTTTGCCTGTCTGACAAGCTATCAGAGAAGTTAATCTCAGCAAAGTGCAACTCCGCATTAGGGAAGGTGTTTTTAAATTCACGAGCCATGAACCGTAAATGGCTTGAGGCTTTGGTTGGATGCTCATTTTTGGAGTTGATGCCAATATTCAAGATGATCTTCTCCGGGCTAGGGCCATCCTGGTGTCGCATAGCCATTGTTCTGAAATGTGATAATGCGGCACCAGGATAGCACTCAACCTGGATGTCAGGATGGACATCTAAATCAATTCGGGCTAGATTAGAGGACCCTATCATCAGAATCTTTTTGGTGATTCTGGGGATCCTCCACAGGCCCTTGCTATGCGATTGATGACGGTACTTAGCAAACTTCCTGTCAGACAGGTTACTATTATTCTCCATAGGAGGGAGAGGAGGTGGAGACAGAAGAAGAGGAGCAGATGAAGGTGCGTGAGGAGAAGAGAGATGAAGCGTAGGAGGAAGAGGAGGAATGGAGAGAGGAGATGCAAGAGGAGAAGATTGAGTATGAGGAGCAAGAGGCGGGATTGAGAGAAGAGATGCATAAAGAGAAGAAGTTTGAGGAGGAAGAGGAGGAGGCGGGATTGAGAGAGGAGATGCATGAAGAGAAGAAGTTTGAGGAGGAAGAGGAGGAGGCGGGATTGAGAGAGGAGAAGGAGGAAGAGGAGAAGATCGAGTCAGAAGGTGGCGAGGAGAAGATAGTGGAAGAGATGAGGAAGAGTTGCTAGGTGGTAGATTGGGGGAACAGTGAGTAACAACCCGACAACGGCGCACAGGAGGAGAATTTGTCTTTGGGAGAGCCGGCCATGACTCTGTTACATCATCAACACCAGGTGCTGGTGTTGGTGATGTATACAGATTCGTCCGCTTGGAAGTTGTAGGCGAGGGTGTGAAGGTGGTTGGTGACCGTTGTCGTTTGTTAGTCATTGTTGAATGATAACCTGAACCTGTACTCGGTGTGGCCGCCGGTGTTGGTAGAGACATCACTCTATTTTGCTCATCACTAGCTATTTCTGCCAAAAATTTCCAAAAATTTGTGATTGTCATTGTGGCCAATTTATTTCCAAAATTTTGCCTACCCCATTTCAATGCTATGCCTTTGGCTCTGTCTAGATCAAGAATTACATTAGATTCGGCCACTTTTACCTCTGCCTTTAATGTGTCCAATTTGCTTCGATAATGTTTGATTAAATTTTCTAAGCAGCTATGAGCCCAAATTTGGTTTATCATGCTGGTCGATTTAAAAAATTCGTCATCTCGTAAGGCAGGGCAGAAAAACGAGTTCATCTCCTCCATTTTCATGCTGAGAGATTTCGGGAGAGAGTCTGATGCCAAATGCTCTCGTAAAAGACCATAGTGATGCAAGCATTGCAACACATGGAAGTACATCTTAACCAGTCTCTGAAAGGCCTGAACAGACTGGTTAGGAGCACTTTTGGTTGATAATATCTCATTAGCTGCGGGTTCCAGATTTGTTTATTTTCCAAATTGTACAGATTTTGTCGCATCACACCCAAAGTAATGTCATCCTAGTGCATGGCTACGCTCTTTCTGTGTTAGAATTTGACTCAAACCGGACAATTAGTTCCATAGATCCATTATTTATCTGATCCGGATCCGGATTCTTTTATCTGGAATATGGCCAAAATCTGCAAAGCCTCATGCATGGCAACTTCATTCGTTGTGTTACAATTTTAGCCAAATCGAGTAGGTTTGAGATATTTCCTAGAATGACTCACGGACTAAGGAAATGGCGGTTTATTGAGTTGCGATCTCCAGCTAAACACCTATAAGTAATACCTCCAGGATGCCTTCCTGTCTGCCTGACTGTGCGCATGTCTGTCTGTCTGCAGGTATACCTGCCTGCCTGCATACTGGCCGGCTTGCCTGTCTGTCTGTCTGTCTGTCTGTCTGTCTTTACATTGAAAAATAACGCATTGGCACAGGAATTTAATTACAAATTTCTTTGCCTAAATTTGTCCTATCGAGACCAAGTTTAGATTTACTTAGAGTGGTCCCCCCTTGAGATTAGTTGGGGTAAAGTGAATTAATCAGTAGGTCGCTTTAACAGGTAAAGGCTGGGATTGATCCTACATTATAGAGAAATCAGACACACGAATGCACACACATACACATACGCACGTACATACGCACGTACATACGCACGTACATACGCACGCACGCACGCACGCACGCACGCACGCACGCACGCACGCACGCACGCACGCACGCACGCACGCACGCACGCACGCACGCACGCACGCACGCACCTGAACGAATGCACGCAATAATACATGCACACAGTAATACATACACGAATGCACGCAATAATGCATGCATGAACGCATGCACGAACGGACGCACGAATGCATGCACGCACACACCCAGGCACTAATGTACTCACGAATTAATGCACCCACACCCACATACACACGCACACATACACCCACGCAAGTATAGATGCACACACGTACGGATGTACGAGCACACACCCATACACACATACGAACAAACGCCCGGACGCACGAACGAACGAACGAACGAACGAACGCACGCACGAACGCACGAACGCACGAACGCACGCACGCACGCACGCACGCACGCACGCACGCACGCACGCACACACTTTTGCAGACACAAAATTAAAAGATGTCCTACGGATATGATTTCATGTTGCCCCACCATTGATTTTGGTTGGGATTAGATTTATTTAAGAATAGGTAGGGAGGGATGAAACCTTGTCATTGTTATCAGGAACCATAAGGTCTAACTTTGATCTTACTAGCAAATCTTTCAGGTTTGGATTTCTATTGTAAGCTATTACTGGTCGTGCTTTGATCGGTTCCTTTAATTTAGATTGCAACTGTGAATATTCGTCTTTCATGGTTTTCGCTAATTCAACATTACGTCTATTGTATATGAGCTGAAATGGGATAATTTTGTTCTTTTGTGATATTCCCGAATCTACATTTATTCCAAATGGTGCTTTTGTTTGGAGTGTTCTAATCCAATGGCCCTCTCGGATTTTGCGAAACGAACTCGTTTCTTCCTCACTATCGAAGGTCGGAATCTGTTCTATTGGCATGATTTCAAAATGATGTTCAACTGAATGATCCGGAAGTTGGAAATGTTGAGCAATTGGCGTATCTGCTGAGGTGTTAATATCAGAAACGTGGCGTCTAGCACGCACTCTAAATGCATTTTTTGTTTCACCAACATACTGTTTCTGGCAAAGGGCACAATTGATCAAATAGACTACATTCTCAGAATCACAATGCATATTAGTTCGGATATGATATTCATTTTTAGTTTGAAAGCTCAGGAATGTTTGTTGGTTTACAATATAGTTGTTTACTTTGCATCTATTTTTGTCGCATTTAGAAACTGATCCATCGCACATGATTGGTTTATTGTGTTTAATTTGGACAGGCTCAAACTCGGGTCCGCTATGAGGTTTTAGATTTTCAAGCTCATTGATGGTGTCTGCTTTAATTTTTCGAAGAAAACGGGCTGAATAGCCTCGTGCTTTCAAAGCATCAAACAGAGTAGAGCATGCACTATTCAGATTTTGCCTGTTGCTAGAGTTTCGAAAAAATCTTATGATTTGCGATTTGATCAAACCTTTAAATGTGTGTGGAGGATGAAATGATTTTTTGTGAAGCAGCTGATGTGAGTCTGTTGGCTTAAAGAATACTTTATATTCTAATTTTCCAGAGGAATCAAATCGAGGACCCTTATAGATCGTGACATCTAAAAAGTCAACAGATGTTCCACTAATAGTAGCTTTTAGCTTGATATTTGAATCTTGGTTATTTAAAATGCGAAAAAATTCCCAAAAGTCTTCTTCTGAATGTTGCCAAACTATGAAGATGTCATCTAGATATCTGAGGTAAAGAAGAGGCTTTTTGGTTGATTTGTTCAGTGCCTCCTCTTCCCACTCCGCAACATAAATCGTGGCAAAATTTGGGCTGAATCGTTTACCCATTGCGCATCCACAGATTTGAAGGTAATTTTCACCATTAAATTGGAAATCGTTTCCTTTAAGACTTAGCTCTAATAATTTTAGAATTTCCGTGTCTGGTCGATCTGGATCAGGAAATTTGACAAAAGAATTCTTAATAGCATTGACTCCAGCATCAATATCTATATTGGTATACATAGCATCTATGTTTAATGTGACTAAATATGCATCTTTCGGAACTGACAATTTGGATAGCTTTGAAAGAAAGTGTTCTGTGTTCTTGAGAAAGCTCTTGTGTCTATTAGCAATGGGCTTTAAATAGTAATCAATATATTCTGAAATGCCATAAGACTCACTGCCACAGTCTGAAATGATGGGTCGTCCAGGTGGTGTCAATGGATCTAACCAGGTGCTGATAGGTTTATGGATTTTAGGCAAGATATAAAATGTCCGATTTTGTGGATTATTCTCACCTAGCAGATACTTTAGCTGTTTCTTATCGATGTACTTATCTGTATGCAATGAATTAAGTATTTCAATGAAATTTTGTCGGTTTTGAGGCTAAATTAAATTATCAAGTTTTCTGTAATGCGTGGTGTTAGTTAACTGCCTTTCGGCCTCGCGGATGTAGTTTTCTCTAGACATAATCACAGTTGCTGAACCTTTATCGGCTGGTTTTATAATAATATTTTGATTTCTACGTAATTTGTTGATAGCCTGTCGTTCGAGAAATGAAAGGTTTTGCTTATTGTTTGTAATTGGCAATGATCTGGCTATACCAGCAACCGTTTTTATGGTTGCTTTAACATTGTCATCAACTAGCCTATCTGGAGGGTCCCAACCGGATTTTCCAGTGAATGGTTTTGACTCTCCATTTAAATTTCGAAAATGATGGGCTATTTTTACTGAATGACCAAAATTAGCTACTTCAATAAGACCTGTGTCTAAAAGCAAATCTAATCCTGTTTTTGGTTTTGGAGTTGGTATAAAAGTAAGACCACGATCGAGAATCGATTTTTCAGATGGTGAGAGATCATAGTCAGCTGCTAAATTGACAAGGTTTGTTCCTAATCCTATGTTAGGGGAGCTATTGCCTTGACCCACATTTAGTTTAAACTAAGTACCGTCAACCAATGGTTATAAATACAATTAGCTGTTTCTTTCGTCCAATGGATTCTATCCTTCTCAACATGAAAATTCGCATCAGAAATTTTGGGGATGACCTTATCAACGTGGCAGTTGGACCTTGCTGATTCGTTGATACGCTTGAGACAGTACCTTTGCCTGTCTGACAAGCTATCAGAGAAGTTAATCTCAGCAAAGTGCAACTCCGCATTAGGGAAGGTGTTTTTAAATTCACGAGCCATGAACCGTAAATGGCTTGAGGCTTTGGTTGGATGCTCATTTTTGGAGTTGATGCCAATATTCAAGATGATCTTCTCCGGGCTAGGGCCATCCTGGTGTCGCATAGCCATTGTTCTGAAATGTGATAATGCGGCACCAGGATAGCACTCAACCTGGATGTCAGGATGGACATCTAAATCAATTCGGGCTAGATTAGAGGACCCTATCATCAGAATCTTTTTGGTGATTCTGGGGATCCTCCACAGGCCCTTGCTATGCGATTGATGACGGTACTTAGCAAACTTCCTGTCAGACAGGTTACTATTATTCTCCATAGGAGGGAGAGGAGGTGGAGACAGAAGAAGAGGAGCAGAAGAAGGTGCGTGAGGAGAAGAGAGATGAAGTGTAGGAGGAAGAGGAGGAGGAGGGATGGAGAGAGGAGATGCAAGAGGAGAAGATTGAGTATGAGGAGCAAGAGGCGGGATTGAGAGAGGAGATGCATAAAGAGAAGAAGTTTGAGGAGGAAGAGGAGGAGGCGGGATTGAGAGAGGAGATGCATGAAGAGAAGAAGTTTGAGGAGGAAGAGGAGGAGGCGGGATTGAGAGAGGAGAAGGAGGAAGAGGAGAAGATCGAGTCAGAAGGTGGCGAGGAGAAGATAGTGGAAGAGATGAGGAAGAGTTGCTAGGTGGTAGATTGGGGGAACAGTGAGTAACAACCCGACAACGGCGCACAGGAGGAGAATTTGTCTTTGGGAGAGCCGGCCATGACTCTGTTACATCATCAACACCAGGTGCTGGTGTTGGTGATGTATACAGATTCGTCCGCTTGGAAGTTGTAGGCGAGGGTGTGAAGGTGGTTGGTGACCGTTGTCGTTTGTTAGTCATTGTTGAATGATAACCTGAACCTGTACTCGGTGTGGCCGCCGGTGTTGGTAGAGACATCACTCTATTTTGCTTATCACTAGCTATTTCTGCCAAAAATTTCCAAAAATTTGTGATTGTCATTGTGGCCAATTTATTTCCAAAATTTTGCCTACCCCATTTCAATGCTATGCCTTTGGCTCTGTCTAGATCAAGAATTACATTAGATTCGGCCACTTTTACCTCTGCCTTTAATTTGTCCAATTTGCTTCGATAATGTTTGATTAAATTTTCTAAGCAGCTATGAGACCAAATTTGGTTTATCATGCTGGTCGATTTCAAAAATTCGTCATCTCGTAAGGCAGGGCAGAAAAACGAGTTCATCTCCTCCATTTTCATGCTGAGAGATTTCGGGAGAGAGTCTGATGCCAAATGCTCTCGTAAAAGACCATAGTGATGCATGCATTGCAACACATGGAAGTACATCTTAACCAGTCTCTGAAAGGCCTGAACAGACTGGTTAGGAGCACTTTTGGTTGATAATATCTCATTAGCTGCGGGTTCCAGATTTGTTTATTTTCCAAATTGTACAGATTTTGTCGCATCACACCCAAAGTAATGTCATCCTAGTGCATGGCTACGCTCTTTCTGTGTTAGAATTTGACTCAAACCAGACAATTAGTTCCATAGATCCATTATTTATCTGATCCGGATCCGGATTCTTTTATCTGGAATATGGCCAAAATCTGCAAAGCCTCATGCATGGCAACTTCATTCGTTGTGTTACAATTTTAGCCAAATCGAGTAGGTTTGAGATATTTCCTAGAATGACTCACGGACTAAGGAAATGGCGGTTTATTGAGTTGCGATCTCCAGCTAAACACCTATAAGTAATACCTCCAGGATGCCTTCCTGTCTGCCTGACTGTGCGCATGTCTGTCTGTCTGCAGGTATACCTGCCTGCCTGCATACTGGCCGGCTTGCCTGTCTGTCTGTCTGTCTGTCTGTCTGTCTGTCTTTACATTGAAAAAACGCATTGGCACAGGAATTTAATTAAAAATTTCTTTGCCTAAATTTGTCCTATCGAGACCAAGTTTAGATTTACTTAGAGTGGTCCCCCTTGAGATTAGTTGGGGTAAAGTGAATTAATCAGTAGGTCGCTTTAACAGGTAAAGGCTGGGATTGATCCTACATTATAGAGAAATCACACACACGAATACACACACATACACACACGCACGCACATACGCACGCACGCACGCACCTGAACGAATGCACGAATGCATGCAATAATACATGCACACAGTAATACATGCACGAATGCACGCAATAATGCATGCATGAACACATGCACGAACGGACGCACGAATGCATGCAGGCACCCACCCAGGCACTAATGTACTCACGAATTAATGCACCCACACCCACATACACACGCACACATAAACCCACGCAAGTATAGATGCACACACGTACGGATGTACGAGCACACACCCATACACACATACGAACAAACGCCCGAACGAACGAACGAACGAACGAACGAACGAACGAACGTCCGCACGCCCGCACGCCCGCACGCACGAACGAACGAACGCACGAACGCACGCACACACGCACGCACGCACTTTTGGCAGACACAAAATTAAAAGATGTCCTACGGATATGATTTCATGTTGCCCCACCATTGATTTTGGTTGGGATTAGATTTATTTAAGAATAGGTAGGGAGGGATGAAACCTTGTCATTGTTATCAGGAACTATAAGGTCTAACTTTGATCTTACTAGCAAATCTTTCAGGTTTGGATTTCTATTGTAAGCTATTACTGGTCGTGCTTTGATCGGTTACTTTAATTTAGATTGCAACTGTGAATATTCGTCTTTCATGGTTTTCGCTAATTCAACATTACGTCTATTGTATATGAGTTGAAATGGGATAATTTTGTTCTTTTGTGATATTCCCGAATCTACATTTATTCCAAATGGTGCTTTTGTTTGGAGTGTTCTAATCCAATGGCCCTCTCGGATTTTGCGAAACGAACTCGTTTCTTCCTCACTATCGAAGGTCGGAATCTGTTCTATTGGCATGATTTCAAAATGATGTTCAACTGAATGATCCGGAAGTTGGAAATGTTGAGCAATTGGCGTATCTGCTGAGGTGTTAATATCAGAAACGTGGCGTCTAGCACGCACTCTAAATGCATTTTTTGTTTCACCAACATACTGTTTCTGGCAAAGGGCACAATTGATCAAATAGACTACATTCTCAGAATCACAATGCATATTAGTTCGGATATGATATTCATTTTTAGTTTGAAAGCTCAGGAATGTTTGTTGGTTTACAATATAGTTGTTTACTTTGCATCTATTTTTGTCGCATTTAGAAACTGATCCATCGCACATGATTGGTTTATTGTGTTTAATTTGGACAGGTTCAAACTCGGGTCCGCTATGAGGTTTTAGATTTTCAAGCTCATTGATGGTGTCTGCTTTAATTTTTCGAAGAAAACGGGCTGAATAGCCTCGTGCTTTCAAAGCATCAAACAGAGTAGAGCATGCACTATTCAGATTTTGCCTGTTGCTAGAGTTTCGAAAAAATCTTATGATTTGCGATTTGATCAAACCTTTAAATGTGTGTGGAGGATGAAATGATTTTTTGTGAAGCAGCTGATGTGAGTCTGTTGGCTTAAAGAATACTTTATATTCTAATTTTCCAGAGGAATCAAATTGAGGACCCTTATAGATCGTGACATCTAAAAAGTCAACCGATGTTCCACTAATAGTAGCTTTTAGCTTGATGTTTGAATCTTGGTTATTTAAAATGCGAAAAAATTCCCAAAAGTCTTCTTCTGAATGTTGCCAAACTATGAAGATGTCATCTAGATATCTGAGGTAAAGAAGAGGCTTTTTGGTTGATTTGTTCAGTGCCTCCTCTTCCCACTCTGCAACATAAATCGTGGCAAAATTTGGCCTGAATCGTTTACCCATTGCGCATCCACAGATTTGAAGGTAATTTTCACCATTAAATTGGAAATCGTTTCCTTTAAGACTTAGCTCTAATAATTTTAGAATTTCCGTGTCTGGTCGATCTGGATCAGGAAATTTGACAAAAGAATTCTTAATAGCATTGACTCCAGCATCAATATCTATATTGGTATACATAGCATCTATGTCTAATGTGACTAAATATGCATCTTTCGGAACTGACAATTTGGATAATTCTGAAAGAAAGTGTTCTGTGTTCTTGAGAAAGCTCTTGTGTCTATTAGCAATGGGCTTTAAATAGTAATCAATATATTCTGAAATGCCATAAGACTCACTGCCACAGTCTGAAATGATGGGTCGTCCAGGTGGTGTCAATGGATCTAACCAGGTGCTGATAGGTTTATGGATTTTAGGCAAGATATAAAATGTCCGATTTTGTGGATTATTCTCACCTAGCAGATACTTTAGCTGTTTCTTATCGATGTACTTATCTGTATGCAATGAATTAAGTATTTCAATGAAATTTTGTCGGTTTTGAGGCCAAATTAAATTATCAAGTTTTCTGTAATGCCTGGTGTTAGTTAACTGCCTTTCGGCCTCGCGGATGTAGTTTTCTCTAGACATAATCACAGTTGCTGAACCTTTATCGGCTGGTTTTATAATAATATTTTGATTTCTACGTAATTTGTTGATAGCCTGTCGTTCGAGAAATGAAAGGTTTTGCTTATTGTTTGTAACTGGCAATGATCTGGCTATACCAGCAACCGTTTTTATGGTTGCTTTAACATTGTCATCAACTAGCCTATCTGGAGGGTCCCAACCGGATTTTCCAGTGAATGGTTTTGACTCTCCATTTAAATTTCGAAAATGATGGGCTATTTTTACTGAATGACCAAAATTAGCTACTTCAATAAGACCTGTGTCTAAAAGCAAATCTAATCCTGTTTTTGGTTTTGGAGTTGGTATAAAAGTAAGACCACGATCGAGAATTGATTTTTCAGATGGTGAGAGATCATAGTCAGCTGCTAAATTGACAAGGTTTGTTCCTAATCCTATGTTAGGGGAGCTATTGCCTTGACCCACATTTAGTTTAAACTAAGCACCGTCAACCAATGGTTATAAATACAATTAGCTGTTTCTTTTGTCCAATGGATTCTATCCTTCTCAACATGAAAATTCGCATCAGAAATTTTGGGGATGACCTTATCAACGTGGCAGTTGGACCTTGCTGATTCGTTGATACGCTTGAGACAGTACCTTTGCCTGTCTGACAAGCTATCAGAGAAGTTAATCTCAGCAAAGTGCAACTCCGCATTAGGGAAGGTGTTTTTAAATTCACGAGCCATGAACCGTAAATGGCTTGAGGCTTTGGTTGGATGCTCATTTTTGGAGTTGATGCCAATATTCAAGATGATCTTCTCCGGGCTAGGGCCATCCTGGTGTCGCATAGCCATTGTTCTGAAATGTGATAATGCGGCACCAGGATAGCACTCAACCTGGATGTCAGGATGGACATCTAAATCAATTCCGGCTAGATTAGAGGACCCTATCATCAGAATCTTTTTGGTGATTCTGGGGATCCTCCACAGGCCCTTGCTATGCGATTGATGACGGTACTTAGCAAACTTCCTGTCAGACAGGTTACTATTATTCTCCATAGGAGGGAGAGGAGGTGGAGACAGAAGAAGAGGAGCAGAAGAAGGTGCGTGAGGAGAAGAGAGATGAAGCGTAGGAGGAAGAGGAGGAGGAGGGATGGAGAGAGGAGATGTAAGAGGAGAAGATTGAGTATGAGGAGCAAGAGGCGGGATTGAGAGAGGAGATGCATAAAGAGAAGAAGTTTGAGGAGGAAGAGGAGGAGGCGGGATTGAGAGAGGAGATGCATGAAGAGAAGAAGTTTGAGGAGGAAGAGGAGGAGCTAAACACCTATAAGTAATACCTCCAGGATGCCTTCCTGTCTGCCTGACTGTGCGCATGTCTGTCTGTCTGCAGGTATACCTGCCTGCCTGCATACTGGCCGGCTTGCCTGTCTGTCTGTCTGTCTGTCTGTCTGTCTGTCTGTCTGTCTGTCTGTCTGTCTGTCTGTCTGTCTGTCTGTCTGTCTGTCTGTCTGTCTGTCTGTCTGTCTGTCTGTCTGTCTGTCTGTCTGTCTGTCTGTCTGTCTGTCTGTCTGTCTGTCTGTCTGTCTGTCTGTCTGTCTGTCTGTCTGTCTGTCTGTCTGTCTGTCTGTCTGTCTGTCTGTCTGTCTGTCTGTCTGTCTGTCTGTCTGTCTGTCTGTCTGTATGTCTGTCTGTCTGTCTGTCTGCATGTATGTCTGTCTGTCTGTCTGTCTGTCTGTCTGTCTGTCTGTCTGTCTGTCTGTCTGTCTGTATGTCTGTCTGTCTGTCTGTCTGTCTGTCTGTCTGTATGTCTGTCTGTCTGTCTGTCTGTCTGTCTGTCTGTCTGTCTGTCTGTCTGTCTGTCTGTCTGTCTGTCTGTAGGTCTGTCTGTCTGTCTGTCTGTCTGTCTGTCTGTCTGTCTGTCTGTCTGTCTGTCTGTCTGTCTGTCTGTCTGTCTGTCTGTCTGTCTGTCTGTCTGTCTGTCTGTCTGTCTGTCTGTCTGTCTGTCTGTCTGTCTGTCTGTCTGTCTGTCTGTCTGTCTGTCTGTCTGTCTGTCTGTCTGTCTGTCTGTCTGTCTGTCTGTCTGTCTGTCTTGTTACTTTTCTGTCA